>JAZHYW010056756.1:0-16499 GCA_037355805.1 Ixodes ricinus
GCTATAGTCGGCTATCCCGGTTCTTGCCATTTTTGTGGTGTTTCCAGTGCGACCGCGGGAACAACGGCCATCTGCCGCTCTTGTCTCGCTTTTTTTTAATGCAAGTGTGTTCTGCTGATATGCTGAGTAGTGAAGCGAGCTTGGTCGGCTGAACGTCGTCTCCAAATGGCGCCAACCTCATTTTCACTGTGTGGGCCAACGAAAGCTCCAACAAAGCAATCATCGAACACGTAGAAAGTGACCAATATGAAGTGGAAGTTGAATAAGAGCCTAATATTGACCTCAAACAAGTGAAAATGGCCAATACCAAGCAGAAGTTGCAGAAATTTTATATTTTCACTGCAATTGTTTTTCTGGACTGCTTGATTATTAGGACATTCTCGGGGTCCCCTTAGAGTCCGAAAAATCGGTCGGTGACTGTATAGAGCTCGGATACTTAAATGGTGAGACAGGCACAACCACCACTGACTTTGCGTGCCTCAGAGGCAGCGGTGAAACATGCGAAAAGTCATCTTTAAAAGGCCCATTAATATCCAGCGCTTGCCTATTCGCCTCCAGACCAAAGAAGATAAATACCGTAGGAAACCTCCAACTGAGTTACTTTCTTCTGTAGACGAGCATTTTCAGATCTCAGAGCAGCCACATCTGCCGCGAAGCTGCTGGTCGCATCCTGCTAAACACAAAAGTAGTGCAATGCGCGGTGAGTTGCTGCTTTTCTTTCATACAAGTAACAAAGAGGATAACGCTTGAGAGAGAACAAGAAAGGGAGCTATGCTGCATATGGAAAACATCCTGGAAAAAAAACCGCAAAAAACTTGGGATCGAGTCTATATACCAGAACAATGCGAGACATTCAGACACAACAGCTAAGAACTAGAAATCAACTTGTACAACCTGGGTTCTGTTTGACATGCAAACAATCTTCAGTACAGCCATTATGTTGCACGTACATCGGCCGGGTTCAAACTTAGCTGCCACAGCATTTCAGTGCGGAGCCACCCATGTGCCAAGGAGAGACAATCTTGCCAGATTGCAAACCCACGAGGGAAATTAGAAAGGGGGAACAAATGTACATTTAAGCTTTATTCTAAAAATCAGTAAACAATTCCAGGCGAACACAGGCCATCGCTGATGAATAACACTCTTCCTCGGCTGGGAGAAAAGCAAATTAATGGAACGAATTACGGCGATGGGGTTGGCAATCTAAAGTTTGGTGCTCCACAAGAGCCCAGCTGTACAGTCGGCGTCGAACTTGTCTAGAGCGCTCAAGACGGTGCGCTCCGGACTGCGCGTGTGACATCTGCCTGGGGCGTGCTGGGCCCGAGATAGTGTGCCCCTGAGCATGCGCCGTCATTGTGCAGCGCTTGGCAGGTGCGAATGTTAGCGCAGACTCTTCCGCAGGCCTTGCCGGCCTCCAGTGGAGCGCTTGGCGCGTCGAAGAAGGGAAATCAAGGCGCTCTGCGTGGCGGCCCATGGCGCCGCATCATCGCGTTCTTATCAGAGGAATTTAGCAACCGAACTCGCGCAAAACGGCTCCTAGCGTGTTCTGGTAGCTACATACCGAACGGCGCCGAGCTACCGTCCCCTCCTCATGCTTGTAGTATGCATACGCTCCATCGACTCGCAGCACAAGTCCTGCCTTACTCGAGGCCCTCAGCGTGCGTCAGTGCATCCCCTTGGCATTCGAAAATCTATCTGCGTTCAGCGCTGCGTCGCCTTTGTTTACCTGTTTGTGTTTCTGTGCGGTGAGTTTGCTGCAGGGTGGTTCGCCAGAACAGGATTCTACAAATTGGTTGTGCGCCTGACGACAGCTCGACAGCTACTACGCATTCAGGAGTGTGATTACAAACGTAACGGAAGTAGGTTTCGCGTCAGCATTGTGCAATGGGAGACGCCGTCGCGCCGCTGCGTGCGTGTGTGACCGTGCCCGCTCTTGCCATTATGTTTGTTCACCGCCCGCGGCCGCCGCGAACTCTCGTGCTTCTTTCTTTTATCTCTGTGCGTGTTTGGCGAGTTTGAACATTTCATATTGAATAGCTGCTGGTATGGGCTAGTCGTCTGGCTCTAGAGGAAGAGGTTTCACAGGATGCCGAAAGCTCAAGGGAAGAGACAGTCAGGCAAACATTTCCTCTGGAGCTGGTGTTCCTGTCCTTAAACAGTCTCAATTACACCAATGAAGTCAACAGACTAGAGAAAAACCATCTAAAGGTACAGAGCTGTCCACTCTTGGAGAGAACACGCCGACGCGTGGCCAGCGTTCCACGCCATACCGGCCTGCAGGGGCACGCGGAAGCCCGGCGCAAACGTAGTAAGCGCCAGTAGCGGACGACGCGCAGCATGCACCACCTCTGGCGCTCACTGTGTCTGCGCCGAGTACCCGCAGGCGCCGGCAGCTGGCACTGCGGTCTGCACGGCCATGCGTTCGCGCATTCCGTCCAAGAGTGGGCAGCTCTGAACAACAATGCCAGCCTGCTACTTGCAACTCATATAAGCAACAACTCGTTCCCACCCACTGTGAGCATCACAAACGGTAGAATTGTTGCCGTGCCGCTTCAATGAGGTTGTGTAAAGAAGTCTGTTTTGACAAGGCAGTAGTTCAACGTTGATTCACTGTGTCACTTGCGTAATTAGTCTAACTGATCAGTGGCATTTAACATGACGCAGGGTAGGGTGGAAAAACGTCTGCCACAATATTCCTGTGATCACAGCCATACCACATGTGTGCCACTTTCTCCCACCAGTGATCAGCGATATCCTTCATAAATCCATAGTTATAAAATAGAAGCCTGAACCAGCAGCACTTACGTCAGAGTATGGTGCGAAGTGGCCGCCCACTGCCATTTGGATCACATGGTTCCTCCTCTTCTCCATGCTTTTCAATGATCCTAAAGAGGTAAAAGGATGTCAAATAATCACATCAGTCAGAAATATTGTGCCTAAAGACACACCAGCTTTAGATGCATTCACAAGTTCCTAGCGATATATTCTTCAGGAAAAGCAGACTATTGGGCCAGGACAGATGCCATGCTGAGTGCTGATGTCTCGCAACAAAAGATACAGGTCAAAACCTGCATATCCTTATGGGGCAAAGCGCACAAAAGACGTCCTGCGAGCCCTTACGGGGCAAAGTGCACAAAACACTTACTGTAAAACCCTTTATTTTCGCGGCCCCAATTTTTCGCGAATCAGGAAAAGGGACATATTCGCGACCACTAAATTTCGCGCAGTCAAGAGGCCGCAATTCAGCGCTTCGAGAGGCCGGTATTTTCGCGTGCCCCTAAATTTTGCGAATTTTTCGTTTCGCAAAATTCGCGAAAATAAGGGGCTCGCGAAAACACCGTTTGCACTCGTAGGGGCAAGGCCAGCGGCACCCTCGAATAGCCGCGCGCAGAGACGGCCGCGTTCGTTACGAGGCGTCCGGTACCCATTCACGGGCTCCATTAGGCGCATTTTCTCAGGGGAAGTGTACGAAAATTGCTTAGAACCTGTAATCAGATAACGCTAACCTCTGAAACTTCGTTATCTTATCCCAACCGCTACATTCTGGCGGAGTCTGGGCAATGCGTGGTTTACTTTTGCGATGCGACAAACACGGTTCTTTCCTGCCAAATACCCGGTAGAATAAAAGAAAACAAGTGGGGGCAAGATGGAAGTAACGTCAGAACACTTATTTCAATCACCTTCCAGTCGGCAGATAGAAGAAACTTGGGGTATTCCCCACCATCCAACTACGCTAGAAGTTAGCATGGCAGCCGCCACTATTTTCAACAGGCGCGTCATTGCAGCGTCAAAAGGGTGCGTGCGTGCGTGCAATATTGTCACAGGTATTCTCGATTCGCCACAAGTGCTACAGGAACCTGAGGATTCGGTAGCATGAGAATCTGTACAGCCCGCGCCGTTGACACGTGAATGAAGCTGCACCACTACGGAACTTTCTGGCGAATCGAAATGTTCCGCATGCCCCCTGACTCGAGGGCAGTCAGTCACGGAACTGCCGAGAACGCGCAGCATTTTAACACAGGTCGTAAAAACAGTCATGCTTTCAATGGAAATAGATTGTTAAAATCGTTGAACTTACCCACGGCGATCACAAATGCGTCGTCAGGTCGCTCGTCGTCGGACCAGCGAATCCGGAACATCTTCCCCCATCGCGTCCAAGAGGGAGGGGTCGTCCAATAGACGTAGGCCTAACTCCTTGTCCACAAGGTTTCTTATGGGATAGACGTCCCACTTGGGTTCCTTTAGCCACTTTACCAAGATGTGAGTCATGTCTAGCGTTCGAACCAACTTGCAAGGAAAATAAGGTGGTAGAGAAGCGATCGCCCCATGCCATCACCTTAAATACCCACAGAGACCAAAGAGACCATTGTTCGCGCCGTTCCATTGCGGATCGGATTGCATTGTAATGCATTGTAAGACTTGCATTGCGGATCGGATTGCATTGTATGACTTGCCTGCACAATCCGGGGGTTGTCTGATCTGAATCCACAGTTATTATTCTGAATCGTTTTTAGTTATTTCGATAGTCAATAAAGAAAAATATATAATATATATAATTTCCTCAACTTTATTATATTTAAGCATGTAATTCAAAATGGGTATAAAAACAAGCACATGCATCCCACGTTTCTTTTTCTTCTCTTAGTGCTTGTCAAAAATACCCGGTAAAATAAGGAATTTTATTATTTTAGTTATATTGCTCGCAGGTGCTTGCTCTTTTTTTCCCAAGATGAAAACATTTCTTGTCATCTCGGTAGTACGTTCTAGTTTTAAGCTTGTGGCGACACGGCAGTACACGCAATACAGGCAACACTGGTTCGATTCGATTGACAACTCCGCCGCTCCGTCCTTGCTCCTGCGCTTCTTGACGTTGAGCAGCCGTCTCTACCAGTTTCCAACGATTCCAACGCTAGAGCCACGATGCCTCGCAGAAAACGCTATAAGAGTTATCTATGGGACGCTACGAGCGAAATGCCCGAACGCACGAAACGTAGATTGGGAAAGAAAACTGAGAGAAGTGACACTCCCGCCGGCATCGACAGAGCGGACAGTCCGACAGATTCAAGTACCAGCTCCGATGGTTCGGAATGCAACGTTCGTAGCGATCAGGTGAGTGACGGCGACCTCAGAGTCACTGAGTCAACAACTGAATCACAAGATGCCAGCGCATTCGAAGGCGAAGAAAACAGCCGTGACATCGCACCTAGCATTGACTCGCGCCAGTCGCAGTGTCCAGAGATGCACGGCAGCACGAAAGCTTCCGGTGACGACAACTGCGGCGACGACAACACAGAAGCCTCCAGTGACGACGACTGCGGTGACGACAGCACTGAAACTACAGAAACCTCGAGCGACGACGACAACACGGACGGCACTTAGTGACGCACGGTACAGGACAGCTACAGCGTCTTCGGAAGACAACGAACTGGTAACTACAACTTTTGTTTTACGTGCCGCTGTGTTTTACTTTCATCGTTGAGTGCTTATATATGTGTGTATGGGGGGGGGGGGGAGGAAAGGGGAGGGGAGGGGTCCGTGTGTGTGTGATCTCACTTTTTCTTTAGCTTCCTATTCTATCTGCTGTCTCTCTACTTATTTCCATTTCACGCAAAGTGACAAACCAGCACTCCCAAGCAGGTTGACATCTTTCCTTTCCTGTAAATAAACACTCTCTCTCCTATCATTTGGTTTTATATCAGTCATATGCTTAATAGTTTGCGAAAACTCATATGCTGTGAGATCAAACGGAAGTCCTAGAGGTACCCTATGTAAAAGGGACAGCAACTTTTCAGAGTCCATGAACAGGCGCAGTGGCGTACCAACTAGTTCTTGAGTGGGGGGCAAACCAGTCTACACTCGCCCCCCCCCTCCCCCCTTCCCTCGTCCGTCACTGGTTCAGTTTGTTGCCTAATCTTGGATTTTTTTGTCTCTGCAGTCTTCGAAAGCGCTAAATTTAAGGAATAATTTTAGAGCCTGCACGACGATGTGAAAGTGTGGATTTTCGTTTGTGGGTGTTTACGTAATCGGTGTTTTCAGTACTTGTTAGAGAGCTACTCAAGGACCGATGATCACTGTACACGGCTTAGGAACGTCAGTAGTTTTCCGTGATATTTGCTTGCCTGTTTTCAGCGCGAGCGTGCCACTTTCACTTGTCCGACGGCCGCTCATCCAGGCACACTCAACCAAGAATTTAATGATGCGGTGTCACCTGCTAAGGCATACACAGTGATAGAGTGCAGGCAAGCTGGTAATTAATCGACATCTTGTAAACCCTGAGATAGGGAGTGATAAAAAAATGGATGAACACAACAAAATCTCAAGATAGATTTTGAGATTTTGTTGTGTTTGTCCATTTTTTTATTGTTCCCATCTCAGGGTTTACAAGAACGCGTACGCATATTTTCTGTTTTCTAATATTTTCGCGAGTTATATAAAATTTTAGTAGACATACTAGTCCGGTCCCACAGATATGAATGTTCGAGAAATTTCAGTATGAGTTGCTCCACAATTTTCGGAGGCGAACTAAAGCTTAATATAAGTGTCGATCGAGGTTGGCGCTTGACCTCGCTCAACGGCACGCAAGTGCGGGGAGAGGGGAATGGTCACGTGGTTCAAGGCCGACAGTTGGGTGGTCCAGTGAGTATGCAGCTTCCACCGCACTCTCAGCTTAGGGGTGATGGGAGTATAGTGGTGTTCCCTTACCTTGTGTCCAGCTGTTTGTGCAGTCCTCCTGCCTCTCAGCTCTAGCTCAACCCCTAAGGCGCCTTTCAAGCCAACAGCTTCGCGAGCCAACAGGTTCGCCAGCAGAAGCTGTTGGCTCGCGTCCTCGCTGCGTAACGCCGGCCTCCCATCGTTCCGTCGTTGGATTCTTGATCGGCTGTAGGCCGGGGATCTTCCGACAGGCCCACACGACGTGATATGCATCGGCCCGTTCGCACCCGCAGTGCGTGCATGCGGGAGATGGGTGGGACGACGGGTACCAGGCGTTGAGTCTGTCCGGCGTTGGCAGTGAGGTCCGTCCGGAGTCTTCGTATCAAAGGTGTTGCTCTCCTCTTGAGAAGCTCTTGAAAGTGGCAGAGGGAACTGCCGCCTGGCCCAGTTGGGCCAGGCGGCAGTTCCCCTCTGCCACTGTTCCCAGTTGGGGAGCAGACCTCCAGGCCATGGCGTGACTTTCGCGCTTGTGGTTACACTTCCGAATGTGGTTCAAGTGTCGGCGAACTGTCTCTTCTCCGCACCGCACCAGCTATGAGCGTGGACCGAATTTCCTGACCAATGTGCCTGTAATCCATTCAGGTTTTTTCTTAGGAACCGTCGGATCATGACATGTCCTCCCCCACCCTGCAGCTGGCGGTTTCTGAGGTGTCTCCTCCGTGGCCACCGGTGCAGCTTTGGTGGGTACCACATGGTCTAGAAGAGTCGGTAATTCCCTCCGGAACATTGCGCCTAGCCCCGGGGTCATGTTCGTCGTCTGGTGGACCGTGGCAGTGCTGACCGAATAAAAACCTCGACAGCCGTAGGTTCACTGATCCAGATGGTTCCCGTGCTAGTGCCTTCTTCAGTTCGCCCACGTAGCGTTCTACCTGCCCATAGGTGGCAGGGTGGTACGGGGCAGACGTGACTTGTGCTGAATCCCTATTGTTCTTGTAGAGCGTTGCAATCTCAGCAGAGATGAAAGCTGTGCCGTTGTCCGACACTACTTTGTGTGGAATTCCAAACGTCGCAAACGGGCATCGCAGCACGATGACAGCCGCCGACGTAGGATGGCTTGCTTGACGTACCTCCAGCCATTTGGTGAAGGCATCGACTACACCAAGAAGTCCATCCGTCCACGGGACCTGCAAAATCCACATGCAGTGTGTGCCACGGTGCGACGGTTGAGGCCACGGCGGATATTGGCATTTGCTGGGTTTCAGTGCATGTTGGCATGGATCACAAGATCCAACGGTTGTTAAATGTCTTATCCAATCCTGGCCACCACAAGTAACAGTGATGGAAGTGCTGCGCCATTTGCGCCGAATTGCGCCTTGAGCGAAAGTCTGCTACATCTTGCGCCAAAGTGCCATTTTGGCTAAGAATTGCGCCACACCTGCGCCAAGATGGGCAAAAAAATTGATATATATTTTTGATTGGTTGATTTTAATATTCAAAAAAGTAGGAAGAAAGAAAAATGGTAGAAATACGTATTTCACAGCGTCTCTACTCAGAGTATACGGCGTTTCAAATAAGGTCAGAGCACAGTTGAAAGCTCGAACATATACAACACGAACTCACAGTAAAAGCCAAGTCACATGACATTCGCTGCATTTGATTGGTTTTATCGATGAAAGAACACGTACCAGTAAGATGGACTGATGCCTCGATGTCGGCTCTCTTGACGTTGTTTCATTAATCCTATTGGCTCATAGCGTCGGCTGCGCTTTAAATTAAGGTGAAACGAAGTTTTAAAATTACTCGACCACCGCGTTGGCCGGTCGATGCGCTGACGGCTTGATCACCGACATCCTCTAAAATTTCAGACGATGTCGGCGATGTCAACCGCACAAAAGTCGCGACAAAACATTGCAAAATATACAAAGTGTGGCGGCTACTGCCATAAGACAGAACCAGGCTCCTGTACTCCTGGTGAGATCAGTTATTATGTTTGCCGTATGCCTCCCATGGCGCCTCTCACCAGCCCACGTGCGTCGAGCTTCACCGCCTTGCGCCTGAGTGTTCGGAGTAGCTGCTGGCATGGGTGAGCGTCTGGTTTAGCACGATATGCATGTAAATTATGCTCAGTACTATTGCAGGTCCACATTCTTTTATCTCAATTATATGATCTTGCTTACAAATTCTGCGTCGAAAAGAAAAACACGGTGCTTTGTTTGAATGAATGTAAGCGCAAGAGCATAGGTTTTCATAATATTTGTGGGTGGCTGTTTTTGTTTTTTTCAGTTTATAATATTCAAGTTTTGTGTTTGGTAAGGATAAAATTAGAGGCGCATTTCTACTGATAGACGTGTTAGCGATTATGTTCTTTTTTGGTGGCAGTTTACAGAAACAATACATGCGGGCTAATTAAGCTACCGGGTGTAAAAGTGGGGGGAGAGAGGCTTTATCCTAACTGAAGTGTGAGTAATTGCTCATCAATTTGATTAGTACCATTGTAAATTAAACCTACTCTGGAACAGAGCCTTATTTCTAAAAAAGAAAGCTCCGTGTACCTTTTGATGCCCTTTTGGTTCTTATTACAAAATGTAATAAGTAATATGCTCCAGTATCAAAGACAAACCTCAGTAATTATCAAATACAAACTCATTTAGCGATGCAATCAATTTTGTTTTAAATTTTCAAGCGATATGCTACAAGACGTTGGCATCTGCTCCAAAAAGCATCAGTGACTGCTCCAAACAAATATTTTACCTGCTACAGAACCTGCTCCAAAGGCTCAAATGCCGCTTCCATCACTGAAGCAACCCGAGCGCAAGTCTTCATACCTATTACTCCTCCGATGTCCTGCGTGAACCAGGCTCATGGCTTGCTCCGTGCAGCTGTAGGAATGACAACCCTTGTTCCACAGGTGATGCAACCACGATGAATAGCCAATTCCGTGGCTCTTCTGCAGTACGGTTTGAGTCATCCCCTTTTAGCTGCTGCACCGTACCTTCTTGTATCGCTGTGTAGAGCTTTGAGAGTATGGCATATTCCTGTGTTATTTTCGTTATAACGTCTGCTGTCAGGGGTGGTTGTGGCAATGCTTCGAACATTACAATGTCGCCGGGGACCTGGGTCCTCGATGCATCACTGTAGTAACTCATACAGTGATGATGCTACTGTAGCCCTTTGCTCCAAGAAACGGTCGTAGAAGGCTAGCAGGCCTAAAAACGACTGTAGAGTCTGCTTGCTTGTTGGCGCTGGATAGCTTCCACGATGGCTCGTACCTTGTCTTCTGTATTGTGTATTCCCTTGGCATCTATGCGGGGGCCCAGGAACTGCACCTCCGGTACGCTGAAACGACACTTTGTCTTGTTCTAGTCGCAAGTTTGCTTGAAGAAGGCGTTGTAGCACCACTGTCAGCCGCTCTCTGTGCTCCTGTTCCGTGGTGCTACTGACAATAATATCGTCGAGGTACACACAGACCCGAGGCAATCCACTCAGAGTGTTCTCCATGAATCTTTGGAGAATGGCTGGGGCTGCAGCTACACCGAAGGGAAGTCTCTTTACCTTGTAAAGCCCTTTCAATGTGTTTACGGTGAGAACTTCTGATGTAGCTGAAGTCACGTGAAGTTGCTGGTACGCCTGCGTCAAGAACCAGTGTGCTGAAGTTGTCGCACCACGCACAGTGCTCAGTGACATCCTCTGTTGTAGGTAGTAGGTAAGATGCCTTCTTTGTGGCTTCATTCACGGTGCTCTGATAGTCGCCGCAATGTCGAAGGTTCCCGTCCTTTTTGGCACCAATACCAACGGAGTAGCCCAGTCAGAGTGTTGTGTTGGCTCCAAAATCCCTTGCTCCTGAAGTCGGTCAATTTCCGCTTCGACTTTAGAACGGAGGGCAAACGGAACAGGTCGCCTTGAGGAACTTGGGCCTCGCTTCCTCTGTCAACTCCAGGTGCACCAGTGCTCCGACATGGCCCGTGATATCTTCGGAAAAACCGAATCAAAATCTTGGAGAAGTTGTGTAATATCGGAACATCCTCCTGTCAGGTGGATGCCACTGACCGTGATGCCCAGCGTTCCGAACCAGTTGCGTCCAAGCAAGCTGCATCCAGAGCCTTGAACCACAAATAGGGTAGCTGGTACGTCTTGTCTTTGTGGCGAACAGCCACCGTTGTTGTACCGGAGACTCGCAGTGCCTGGCCGGACCAAGTAGTGAGGTGAATGTCACCTTGTTTCAACTCCGGTGAGCTGCTTGGCCAGGTTGCCTGCAGAGTGTCAACGCTGATCATTGTACAAGCGCCACCTGAGTCCACTTCAAATGTCATTGGTTTGTCGTTCACGTGAACCATCACTGTGAACTTGGGAGCGATGGCCTCACTGGCTACTGAGTGTAGGTCATATCAGAGTTGACATCTGTTGCTCAGAATGGTTCACTTGTGGAGTCGCTCGTGCTGTGTCCACGTGGTTGTTACGTTGGAGTCCTTTCTTGGAAGTTTTCTTCTTTGAATGCATGCTTTTTTCAATGTGGCCTTGTTTGTGGCAGTAGTGGCACGTGGCTGTCGCAAACCTGCATGTTTTCGGGCTGTGATGTTCATCACAGCGCCAACAGCGTTGTTCCACTTTTGCTGCCTTGTAAGATGTCTTTCCCGAGACTGCGCTGGTGGACGCTTTGTTGATCTCCGGCGGGTTGGACATTCCTTTGATTGATTCCTGCTGCTTGGCCGCACTTTCCGTTGCCAGGGCGATGTCCCAGGCTCGTTGAAAAGTCAGGTCTTTCTCGTTGAACAGTCGCTGTTGCAGGCGTTCATTCCGGACGCCACAGACAAACCTGTCCCGAAGCATAACGTCTAGTTGCAGCACGGAAGGGTTCGTGGAGAGAACGGAAGTTGTGTCCTTCTTGCGACGACGTCGATGCGGCATTCGTAGTCGGCATTACTCCAAAGTTACAGTCCGCGGACAATCTTTTGAGAGTTGCGACGTAGTTGCTGATCGATTCGTTAGGCAGTTGATTTTGCTTGTTGGAAGACGTACCTGCTGTAGAGCTCCTAAGGTGTTGGGTCGAAGTGCTGCTGGAGCAGAGATACCAAGTCGTCAAAGCTGACTTCACCAGGGTCTTCGGCGCGACCAACGCGCACGCTGCATCGAAAGTGTCGGGGCCACATAGCGTGAGAAGGAGCGCTCGCCTCTTCTTTTCAAGCTTGATGTCGTTTGCCTCGAAGTAAAACTTGAGACGCTGATCCAGGATGCCCAGTTTTTGCCCGAGAAGGGCTCAATGACGCCATGCACTCCTCCTGTAGCCATGCCTTACTTCCGTTTTTGCTACCACTACTCGTCGCCCAATGTTTACTAGTTGAAATAATGCCTGTACATGCTCATTTACATCGGGTTGCATCAAGAAATACTTCACATGAACACGTTCGAGGTGGATCGTGCCCGATCGCCCCATGGATTGCACGTGCATGAGTCGTCGTCTTTCTCGTTCCGTCCCTGGTGCTGGTACACACGAGCGGACACTACACTTTTCTTTTCTCGAAATTCGCTTTATTTTAAAAGTTATAGACAAATTAAAATTACAAAAACAAGCAAAAAATAACCTCCTCATGACGTCCTTGGTTGATTGAGTGGCCGTGAACTAGAGCAGGGGTAGTGAGCTCATCGAGCGCTCACGGCTGCCGCACTCCGTGTCGACTGCGCGAGAGGGCGCCACTAAAGCATGTTCTGGATAGGCTGCATGCAGCGGGCAGCCAGAGCGGCTGTCATTGCATTTGCTGCGCGATTAAACACTAATTCGGCATGACACTTCATTGGCCACAAACGACAGCAAACACGGGCTAAAGCTCAGTTCAGAATGGGAGCCACTTCGCGCTGCCATACCGCGAAATGGCCAAACTGCAAGACGAAGCTTCTCGCCGAAGGCCTCGGAACGCTCGGAGCCGATCGGATCCTCCTGTCCATACGCCCGCAGCGCCGCCGCGTACATCCGGGACCTTTCCGTTGTCGGCGCCTGATCCCACTACTCCTTTCTAGTATGCGCCGCCTTTCCCACCGCTTAATGGCGGGTATGTCGACGGGTCATTTCTTTGTTTCCGTACTTTATAAACTGCATCTTCGTTTCTTTTCTGATCTAAAATTCTGAACGAAAACTACTTTATAAATAATTGAAACGGTTCGCGCCACTTATATTTTGTATTTCGACTAAAAAGAAGCTTTTAGCGGCTCTGACCAGTAGTAAGCCCAGGATCAAAGACGTCACATTTCGCATGCTTTCGGTACTGCAGGTCTGCCCTCGTCGGTAGAGGAGGTTTCCGCGTCGTCCGGTTAAAATATGACGCACTGATATTTAGGTACTCTCTCCGTGCCCGCTGGCTTGCCCGAACCCCAAGAGATGTGGAAACCGCAAAAAAGGTAGACGCTTAAATATGATTGCAGGGCCCCTTTAATTGTGCTGAAGTATCTTACATCATCATGTAAAGGGGGAAATCAATGACGATTCGCAAGGAGCCACACCTTATTTGCTATGAACCTTGAGGTGAAAACTAGTATACATGCATTCAAGTGCCGAGACCCGCCGCCAATATCACATCTTCAAAGAACTTGAACTTCATGATGAGCCGAGTGATGTATCTCTTTCCTGTGCTGTACGCTGGTTGTTTATGAATGGTGTGCTAATAAGGTTTGTGGACCTGCTAGAGTCGACTAGAGTGTTTTTGTATTCTGAGGTTCATAATGCAGTTTGGTTGGTCAATCTTGCTTACTTTGTCGACATAGTGCAGTGCCTTCAAGGTCTTAACTTGTTGTTGAAAGAGCAACAAACTATAATATCAGAATTTGCCCAGAGGGTCTTCAGTCCCCAAAACAAGCTAGGACTTTTTCAGAAAAATTGCAAACAAAGCGCCTGAACCACACTTCGCGGCTGAAGGGCGTGCTGGATGCTAGCCCGGAGCTTGATCTGACCACAGCTAAGCTTATGGAATACCTTGCAAAGCTTGAGATCTCCGGGAGTGATTTTCAGTCTCGATTTGAAGATATGCAGGGACTCAAGCAAGCCACGTTTTGTGCTTCCGACCCCCTTTTATGGTACATGTGTTTGATGGTGGCTGTCCGACTGTGAACAACCTTGTATGAGATGTAGAGGCGTCCGAAGTGGAGCTCCATGAATGTCTGTTAGACAAAGGGCTGAAGATGATTCTGCGGTCTGGGGCAACTGCGGAATTCTGGCAGCAGGTGCCAGGGCAAAGTATCTCCACATAGCTTACGGAACAGAAGCTTCTGTCAATATTTGGGTCAATGCGCTGCTACGAAGTGCCCTTTCAAGACTGAAGGTAGTGACAGCAAAACAGACTTCGATCTTGATGGACTAGTACATCATTTAAACCAAATTTCAAGGCACTTGTTTCACAAATGCAAATGTAGAATAAATAAGAATTTAGCAATCACTATGTCAGTGGAACACTTACCTTTTGGCAACCACATAAGATTATTGAAATTAAAAAGTGTCACACCACCTTCTTACTGCAGCTCCTCAATGAGGTGTCTTCTTTTGTATGGCTGTTTGCATATGTCGGTCTGTCTACCTGTGGTATTACGGTCGACTCCTGTTAAGAATGGTGGCTTCCATTACCACGAAAAGTGATTATAAAGCAAACATGTAATACTAACATAAAAATTATAGGATATGTCTCTGCAGTGGAAGCATCTCATGTATTTTTCTTATCCGTGCATTTTGTAAAGTTGTAATGCATTTGCCTTTCTTCTTGTGTTTTCAGGATGAAAAACTTTATCCAGGCTGCCAGATCAGCAAGGGAGAAAGCCTGCTCCTTTGCATTGGGCTACAGTTTGCGCCACCACAGCACAAAGGAAGCTACAGAGAGCATAGCTTGGGGTGATCGAGGCGCATCTTCCTGCAGGGACAGAATTTCCGATTTCAAAGTATCTCTTCTACAAGCACTTTTCGGGCTGCAAGAAGCTGGCATCTCTTCATTTCTACTGCCCAGAAACGATGCACTACATCGGTTTAGTTGGTGACTCGGACAGAGACGTGATAGTCCAGGTTGTGAGGACACGCACATTGTGCATGAACTCACAAAAAATGGTAACTATTTTATTGTGCTTGATATCGAGTCTCAGTGCCGCACGATGTTGGAGGATCCAAAAGTGCAATTTCATTGAGGCCAAAGAAGTTGTCATTCGATGTCGATGACATTACATTAAGTAAGGCTTATAATGCGTTGCCTCTGACTGAGGATGACATTACCGTAACATGGAACACCGATGGGGTATCATTGTTCGAGTCATCGAAATTTAGTGTGTGGCCCTTGCAGATGCAAATGAACGAGCTGCCTCAAAAGGAAAGAGTGAGTTCCATTTTGCTAGGTGGACTGTGGTTTGGTGTACAGAAGCCTGACATGAATTGTTTTTTAAAACCATTCGTGCAGGAGATGAACCGTCTGTCGTCAGTAGGATTTGCATGGACCGACGCAGAGTGGAAGCTCCAGGCGCACCCGTGTGTTCCCTGGACCGTGCTCTGTGGATACGGTTGCCAGGTGCGCAATGATGAGCATGACTCAGTTCAATGGGGCATACGGGTGTGCCTGGTGCGACCACAAGGGGAGGTGGTGGTGAAGGGGAATGGGCACTGCCGTGTGTTCCCTACAGAATCACAGGCCTCTCCAAGGACACATGAGTCTTTTGGAAAAAATGCCGAAAAGCAGGGGCCCAAATGAAGCCATGCCGTGGCGTAAAGGAGTGTCGATTTTACTGCTGCTTGCATTTTTCAAGTTTCCCACAGGCTTTGTAGTGGATTACATGCATGCGGTGTGCTCAGGCTTTGTGAAGTACACTGCATGCATGTGGTTCGATTGCAAGTCCTCATTTCCCTTCAGCCTGGGCAACAAGGTTTCTGATGTTGACCAGAGGTTGTTAAGCCTAGCAACCTATACATGAGATGTCAAGGCTACCCCGGTCTCTTGTCCACAGGAAGTAACTGGAAGTCGTCAGAGTGGCGCAATTGGCTCCTGTACTTTTCACCACTTGTTCTCAAAGGAATTCTACCTGCGCCGTATTACAGAAACTGGATAAAATTTGTTCAACTCATGCACTTTCTCCTGATGGAGTCTGTTCCATCAGACAAACTAAAAACTGTAGGCAAGCGTATGAAAGTCTTCTTAAAAGAGTTTGAAGAGCTATATGGAAAGAAACACCTGACATACAATGCTCATCTTCTTTTGCACCTTGTGGACTCGGTGAAAGAATGGGGGCCTTTATGGAATTACTCTGCATACCACTTTCGAGAGCATGAACGGCCGAATTGTCAAATTCTGAATGGTCCACGGTATGTACAGTGGCAGATTGTGGAGAAGATTTTGATTTTGTCAGCCCTTCCTAAGCTGTGTAGTAGTTTCACCTACTTTACGTAGTCGCCAGTGAAGAGCCTCATGACCTCTTTAGTCAAGCGGTATAAGCTCGTGAGATTTTCTAGGACCCTTTCTGGTTGTGTTTTTCATGGCACAGCGCAAAGTGTTGGCAGATGGAACATCTTTCAATAAGGCCACAATTGATGGAGTGATGTTCTGTGTGGAAAGTCGTGACAAGTCCCGCCGGCTCAATTCCTACGTGGAAGGTGTTGGTCATGGTAACAGCCGTGTCTTTGGCCGCATTGTGTCAATTCGGTTGAACATGTGTGAGCATGGTTCTGGACATTGTGAAAAATGCATATCTTTTTTCATTCGGGAGCTGGAGAGTAACATCTACGGGCTTATTGGATTTAAGCCCCCTCTGCAACTTTTTTTGTGTCGAACCAACAGCCACATTTTACAAGTGGAACGCCAAGTAAAAAGTGAGCAATACGTAACTGGAACGAAGTA
>JAZHYW010056757.1:0-22400 GCA_037355805.1 Ixodes ricinus
TACTTCCCAAGTCTGGTACAGTGCTTGCACCGTTCCCATGTGTAATGTCAAAGTTAAAGTTGTTGTCGTCTAGTTGGCAGTTCATTGGCATTGTGCTCTATCTGTATTCATATTATACGGCTAGTGCCTTAGAGACAGTGCTTTTTCATTTCTTCGACCTGCCTGAACTTTATATAATATATACTTTCTCAACACATGTCTGGTTCCGTTTCATATGTGAATGGGCTACAAATACTTGAAAGGTTGAAACATCGAGGACGGGGACGGAAGCGGGATCATCTTTCATTGGAGCAACAACATAGAATTGCACAAAATATTATACGGCTCCCAAAGATTTCAATGTTCAATCAGAGGAAAAGAAGAGGAAAAGGAAAATGAAAGAAAAACGTTCAAACTTTTGGGGAACGGTTTTATATTTTGTGTTTTTCTAGGTTGTTGCCTAATGAAAGATGTCCTGTTTGCGTCCCCGTCCTCGATGTTTCATTCTTTTCATGTATTCGTATCTATTCACCAATACGTTCAGGTTCAATTATTAAATGGGCTGGTTGGTGTATTTCAATAATATAATGATGCCAAGGAACAAGAACAGAAAGAAAACAAACAGAGCGCTCCCTTTGTCTGCTTTTTGCATTCTTGTATTTTGGCGCTTTTATATTTTCTGAAAGCAAAAGCATCATGAAAATGAATACTACTTGGCGTGGTCCAGTCAATGCGATCTAACTTATGCAATACCACCTGAAAGACAAGACATTTGCCTTTCTTCCTCCGACGCCACCAGCAGACCTATGCAGCTCCATTTAATTTGCGTCCGAATCTTGTTGCACATAAAAAAAAACGGACAAAGCTTTGAGACTGTTACACCAAGCGGCACACGTCTGCCACTTTGCCTTGTAATGCGCAGGCCTTGCCTTTTAGGTGGCATTATTGTGTTACCACTGGCTTCGATCGGACACTTATCTGCACACCACTTGTGTAAATGCACAAATGCTGCTGGTAGTATGGTACCTGGAACAGGTCTCCGACTGGTGTGGGACAGCGTCTTAATTTTTGTCCTCTCGAGTTTTACCTGGCGACGTCACATATTTGGCATGCTGTTACTGGGTGTGATCCTGGCAGTGGCACAGATGTGCCAGTTGCCTGTTCTGCTGTAGCTCGCTCTGCAGCCTGACAGTCGAAGGAAGCTAGAACAGACAAGGACTGAAATGATGCAGCTACCTACAGTGACCCTTACGTCCGCACGCCAGCCAGGCATGTAGCCAGGGGGTGGCCCATAGGCCCCCCCCTAAATCTTTCATTTTGCTGGGGCCTCCTCTCCCTCCTCCCCTCATACAACATTTTGTCATGGGCGGCCCCCCCCCCCCCCCCGGAACAGAATCCTGGCTACGTGCCTGACGCCAGCATTCTAACAACCAACCGCCAGGATAGCAATGTCCGACAGCATGAAACAAGCTGTCCATCCGCATGCTTGCTCTGTTCGGAAAATGCTGCAGCACGAATTTCAGTGAAAGTATGCGCAGGACAGAGGGTAATCACAAAGTATAATTAATTTGAGTTCTCCAATTTTGCAGTGTTTCGGTCAAAAAAATAACACAAAGAACCCCCTCCCCCACTAAAATAATTCAAGGCTACATCATTGGACGCCGCACCCTTAGCAACCCCTCGACCTGGCCCCCACTAACCAAACTGCTTGGGGCCCTGAAATAAACTCTGGGAACACGCCATTTCGTGGTCACTGATAAGCTCATGCAGGTAGCCAAGCGGGGTGTGACGAACTTTCAAAACGTGGTTCCGACAGGCATGGGAAGGCAGCCCTAGCAGTGGCGTAAGTGCATTCAGCTCCAAGAATAATGTGTCGCCAAAGAGCTATCATCTGAAACCTATCATCTGAACACTAGGTGAGTGCTATCCGTAGCAAAATATAAACGGCTCCATACTTTAGTACGCCCCTCGTATATTAACAGAGTGCGCATGTGTTGTCTTCTTTTGAAAAATGAAGAACAATTTCAGCCAGCGTAGATTACTGCATATTAATTATTTCTTTACAAGGTAACGTGCACCATCGTCGGGAAATAATGCGGGGCTGGGTTTCATACGATTTCAAAACAGCACATGGCAACCGCTGCAAATTAACAATTACCGTTCCCCCCGTCAAAGACAAACAGTACAAGTTAAAATAATCATAGCAAGACTTGATGCCATAGCATATCAATACCAAGCACTCTAAAAGGCGGAAACGGTTAAGCCACCCAGTAATTTAGGGCATAGCTTATGCCTCAGGTTCAGAATGGATGAAAATATTGTTGCACATTAGATCAGCAATACAAAAATGCACCAAATATTTCAAATTGCAACTGCAGGCAAAACAAAAATACAATCTCGAACTTTCAGAAGACCAGAAACATTTGTACTTGCAAAATCACACCTCAGCGAAGTTTAGAACGTTTGAAACCTTTCGGCCTTTCGTGTACGTCCCATTCTTCACTTCATAACTTCGAAATGTCTTTGTCATTGCAGAGAAGACAGGTTCACCAGCTAGGCCTGCCGTAGACGTTGGTGCATCATCACTAGCTGCTGCCAGGATCGCTGATAGACCCACAGCAGCCTCAGCAGCTTGAGTGGGCCTGAGCGGTCAGAAGTGTGCAACAGAGTCGCCAGCTCCCATACCTGAGGCTGCTGCAGCGTGCAACAGTGGTGCTGCGGCGGAAGCTGTGGGCAGTGGGGCCCGCCAGGCTGGAGGACGCATGGCGCTCCTGGAAAGGAGCCTCGCGGATGAAAATGACGTGAGGGTGGCCTTCGTCCAACAGGTGCACGCCTTGCACTGCAACCTCCTTGAGGAAGACCACCGCGACGCACTCAGCAAGAGGGCCGCACTTCATGGAATGGAAATGAGTCTGCGCGAGGACCAGCTGGAGAAGAAAACCGCGCTTCAATGAAATGGGGATGAAGCTCTGGAACGTCAAAGAAAAGATACTGCTACGTGAGTTGAGCCAGAAGACTAAAGCATAAAGCATGTTCAGACTGCTATGCCTTCTTTACTGATGGTTTGCTTTGAAAGTCAAACTGGAGTGTCACAAACTTGGAAGTAGGACTCCTCAGCTTCATGGCCTGCGTGATGGATCTCTTGAACTATACTAGCAACTCATGTGAAGCTCCTATCAATAAGCCTCTGCCGGGAAAGCACACCCGAAGGAGAGTCCTCCAGGAGACGGAATCGGTGTCAGGTACGGCTGCCGTCGCCTTCTGGCATTGCGTGCCCTGGAGCTTGGTGGCGTGGGTAGAGGAGGATGCAGGGGCTCATTCCTTGCACACCGCAGATTATGCAAAGCTGCACACGCGGTGATGATGCCACATGCGTGGCGTGACTTTTGCTGGAGCCGTATATCCAAACACGGGAAACATCTCTTCCAAACCACAAAGGCCCTCTCGGCGAAGTTCCTTGTTCGGATCTGGGCCTTGTTGCACCGGAATTGAATATTAAAGCGTTTGGTCTTCTGGAAACATTCTTGCATTCACTGTACTTTCTAGAGCCGCCTTGCTGGCATGGCTTTCCAACACTATTTTTGTAATCTTTCCATCCCACTAGATCAAACCGAAAATAGTGTGCATGCAAAACAAAACCAACTTTATTTGACATGTTTGGTTCGCTGTTGTTTTAACTGCTGGCCGTTATAAGTTAAACTCAAAGCAATACGTTTAGGGCAGACCCACAGCCAGGTATTTTTTTATAATGATTGTTGACAGTGGATATTTACACATTTAGATTGTGAGATAGGCTGAATGCGCTTGTTTATGCGCACATTATTATTTTTTTTAGTGCGGCAACAACTGGTCCCTATTATTTTGCCGAAGTTAGAAATTCTTTCGTTGACAACTTATTCTGGACGCACGATTTCTTCGATACTGTTGACGTTTCGTGGAAAACTTGTTTTGGCCTTGCGGCATTTCATCGACGAACTTTTTCTTTCGCCAGGTAGATTGAAATTGATTTTCGGTTTCATCTATTCTTTTAAGTTTTTTTGCACTCACCTGACTTAAACCGGAAAAGGAACATTCGACTGAATTTACGTTTTTAGCGAATAAACCAACGACGGCGGGGCGAGCTACGTCACAAACAGACCACGCGGTCCCCCCTCGCTTTGTTCTGCTCTGCTCGGTGGAAATGGTTTAAAATCTCAAGCTTGAGCTGCTCACCAAGCCTCGTCGAAACCGCCAATGTTTCGGCAAGCAAGGGAAGCACATGAGAGGAAAACGAACATGATGCTGGGTGCCCGAGGCGGAGCAAGCTGTCCACGAAACAAACATCCATGAAACGAACTGTTGGTGAAAATGCGCATGTCGACGAAGAGATCTGTTCATGAAACTTTTAAAGAATTGGTTGCCACCGGCTATACTGCCTGCTATTACCGACATTAGTGATTTTGACAGCTCAGTACCCAAACAAATCTCGAAGTTTTGCCGATGACTCAGCTTACCTTTCTCCGTGGCTATATGTCCGTTGGTCTGCAAGTGGGGTCATAAAAGAAAACGAGACAGGCATAGCCCATGTCCTCCAGACGGAGACCGGGCACTCTGCTCTCCTGCATGGCCCGTCCACGATTGCTATCAAATATGCGGCTGTCGTGCACAGAATACGGGCCAACTTGACAGAACGTAGTAGAGTTGCAGCTGTGGGTCAGGGATTGCCTGCAGGTAGATAACATTGTTCTCCAAAACCAGTGATTTACACACAATGCCCTCAAATGCGACTCTGAAGCATATCGCACACTAGTGACTCGCCCAGTATCAACCTCAAAAATTTGTAAGACCTGCTTTAATGACGATTCTGGTCAACCCCCGTCTAATACACTATGCAGCGAATATTTCGAGTGAGACTAGGTGCACAATGAGCAGCAACAACGCAGCTGATGAAATGGTTTCGCTATATGTTTCACAATATTCGAGTTGAACAGATGAAATTGCCTTGTCTGAGTATCCTGTGTGCCTTAGTCTGAGTGTCCTGCTGCGGCAAACTCACGCATCGTCTTCGCCAGGGCTCCTGATGCGCACGTGGGTGCAGTCGATGCAACCCGAGAAGCCAGGGAACTGCCCCATTGAGTAGAAGTTACGCACAATGGCGTGGTACTGCGGCGCAGCCGGGAAGTGCACCAGCCTTTTGAAGAACACTGTCGCGATGAGCGCCGTTACTCTCTTGACAGTGGGACAAACCGTCGGCTGGGAGACATGCACCGGGTCTCTCGTCACAGTTTGGAAGGGGCCGGCGCCGTTAAAGCGAAGGGTGACGTGCAACAGGCGCAGGGGTGGGGGAGGGGGAGGGTGAAATGAGCGGCTGTCCTCGGTCGTTGCCGCTTTGCTAGAGAGGCAGCAGCGTCAACAGTTCCCTCACTGTCGCCTTAGTAAAGCGATACCTCGATAGGAACTGGCTGTCATTGTTCAGCTCCATCGAGTTCAGGCGGTCCGGCAGACTTAGTCGCGGCGCCGACGGACCGAGTGGGTAACTAACGCCAAACACAAGGGGGGTCGCACGCACGAGCTGCACACTCAAAATAAGCAACTCCAGCCAGTGGCGTCGTTCCGGCAAGCCGCCATCTTTTGCAATGAAAGGAGGTAGTCGCGTTCGAAGCGAGATGAAAGGAGGCGCCACCGCTCACTAGAAATGTTTGGAGAAAAGTTCCAGTGAAGTGCGAGGCAAGGAAGCGTTTCGAGGGAAGCTAAGGGGATTTATGAAACGTACTCACACCCACTTAAGGGCGTTGGAAGTTAAGTTCAAGTGGAGTGGAATCTATGAATTCGGCAGTGAGTGTCTTGAACACTCGTAATAAGCCGCACTCACACCGCTCTTCCGTCACAAGAAAACAAGTTTGCTGCCCTCATGATGACAAAACAATCTGCTGTTTTAAGGGCGTAACATATTAACGGCTAAGTTCCGCAGGGTTATTGAAAAGTACGAACGTTTTCTACTTTGCTTTGTTTTCTGTCATTTTCTCGCGTCTGGTTTAAAACAGAACCGATGATATCGAGTTGAGTTGGAACGATTATGCATGCAAGCTGCCACACCACCGTAGCGTTTATACTACCTACGTGCGCAACCGTCGCCGTGTTTGCGATTCGCGATCGGCCAAACGCCATGATGTCTTTATCAGGATGAATTCTTTTTTTATCGACGGAAATCGGCGTAATGTCGGAGTATCAAACGTGACGATGTTGGTTTATGAATGCCATGATTCGAAGCTTCCACTGTTATTTTTACACATACCAACAAACTCGTAGTTCGCACCCCAAGAGTATTAGTCAAATGTTACAACTCATGACTTGACGGCGAAAAAAAGTCTAGTCATGACGTCGGAAACGGAAAACATAAGAGGGCGCCACCAAAATATCTCGGCGCTAATAGTCATTGACAACGCACGTAACAACACCCAACATTTATTTTTTCATGCGATTTAATACAGTGTCAGGAGACTGCCCAATAAACATTTTGCTGCGGAGTCGTGTATATTTTAGTAAAGCCAACACACTCGAGTGCTCAAAACCGAAACTGAAAGACGAGCGCAGAAGCTCGTGACGAAAGTCACCTGAACCGCGTTTTCTTTTGCTCCACTTCTCCGGCGTCTTAAGCAGACGATGACGACAACGACGGCGAATTGGCGTGCATCGTGTTTCGTGTGATTGTATCGCACTTATATCCCTTCCGCTCGATGCTCTGCGCTTGAAGATCGATTGACCGGTACCACGAACGAGACAGTTACGAAGTAGCCGCCACATGTCCGTCGCGACGTTTGTCCGTCGTGCTACGCCACCGCGTCGTCGAGCCCACAGTACGTCGCCATATTGAGGATGACGTGTACATAACACTTCTTGCAATCTGTGCAACATTTTTTTTTAGATCAACATATTTGCAGTTCTTTCGAGGCCACAAAATAGGGTCGTATTCTTTTTTTAATACTGAATATCTGCACTTAGATGACCCATGACTTTGAATATAATTGGTACATATAGTTTGAGCGCTACGTGACCGCGCAAAGAAAGTGAGCGAGACTGAAACAGGCTAATGTGGTGCGCAAGTTCGTCTGCAAGTTACAGTGACGTCATAATGTCGAGCTCTGATTGGCTCCGATGAAAAGATAGTGGGTAGACCTCAATGCTAGCTGCCTTGATGCTAGCTACCCACTATCCTTCCGATCGGAGCCAATCAGGGCTCGGCGTTCACGTTACCGGAACCTCCACGCACGAAGCAGACGAACTTGCACTCTGCATTCCTCGACCGACTATTTTCGGGCAGAAAGAAAACGAATTTTAAGCCGCAAATTGTGTTCCGAGTAGTTGGACTTTTTATAGGTCACGTTCAAATAAAGAAACAACAACCTCAGAGATCATATATCTCATGTCAGTGTCCCTTTAAGATACGCAGGGCGTGGATGTTACGTCGATCTAACTATCACTCCACAGCCAACGAGATTGCATCATTCGCCGATAAGAACGCCAAAGAACCAATCGTGAACCAAGAAGAGGAACTTAGTGAGCAACGCTCTGCGTTTCTTGAGCTCTCGGTGATTATGATATTTTGCAACTTAAGAACCAGCAGGAAAGGATGCACCTCTGAATTCCCAGAAGAAAATATTCCCAATATTCCATATATTAATAGCGCATTCCTTCTTGGACGTCAAAAAATATAAGCTGCATGCATCGGCACATTCCTTTTAATTGACGATCAGAGGTATTAATATATATGAAGGGGGGGGCAAAAGTGACCGGAATGCATTTCTGAATGGCGGGCCGCCCGTAGTGCCTGCTTCGGCCGCCAGCAGCGCTTAGCGGGATCCCTTCCGAGTCCGTTTTCTGACCGGCGTTGTCATGCTAAAGTTCTAGCGGAATGTTAAAAATTGTTTCCCCAAGCGCTGCAATATCATTTCCTGTTTTATGTTGTTTTTTTCGGCGGAAATTTTTGTAGTGTTTTGGACAGCTTACAAATAAGGTGGTATTAAGAAATCGCAGACCTATACTAGTTGATTTCTCGCTTTAATAGCCTTGAATTATTGACCGACGAGCAACCCCGTTCAGAGAGACCCTCAACATCCCCAACTGATGAAAACATCGAAAAATTCGGGCATTGTTCGCTCCGAGTTTCTTCCTCCTGGTCAAAATGTTGATCGGGTATTTTACCTGACTGCATTTGCAATCAAATAGAATACCTGGGGCGTTTCTGCACAACTGGGGCGTTCCTGCATCACTGATTTGCAACGCTTGCGCAACTCAGTGATGCAGAAACGCCCCAATGTGAGGAAAAGGGGAATGGTAGTTCCATCACGACAATGCCCCAGCACACACTGTGCCCTGTAAGTGCAACAGTGTTGGAACAAAGCTGGCATGCCACCGCTTCTCTCCCCTCCCCCATATTCACCAAACCTCACCCCGTGTGACTTTTTTCTGTTCGCCCGTGTAAAAAAAGTCCTGAAATGAAATCATTTTGTGAATGTGGAATGTCCTTTAAATCAGACATTGCAAAAAACGTGGAATGATTTTAAAACGCTTAGGAAACAAAATTTACAACATGCCGCTAGAACTTTAGTAGACGACACCGGTCGACAAAGTGACTCAGAAGGGGTGCTGCTAAGCACTGCTAGCGGCGGAAGCTGGTCCTACGAAGGCCGCTCCCTCCAAAAACTCATTCCGGTTACTTTTGGGCCTTTCTCGTATGTAATGCCCAGGGCGCCTCGGTGCAATCGGCACCAGTGAGAATTGGGCATCGAGTACACACAATGCGTCTGCTGCCGTTTCTAACTTGCAGCGTACTATAGTACTTTGCCTCGCATTTTAGTTCCACAATCAAGTTAGTTGCAGTTAAAGTTGATGTTCATTTCGATCAATATTCACGGGCCAACCCCCGTAGGGGGCAGCGGCAAAAGACATTTCTGCCTGACTGAAGCCTCCCCCCCCCCCCCCAGGCACGTAGCCAGGTTTTATTTCCGGGGGGGGGGGGGCGCCCATGACAAAATGTTGTATGAGGGGGATGGGGAGAGTAGGCCCCAGCAAAATGAAAGATATCGGGGGACCCGGGCCCCATGGGCCTCCCCCCGGATACGTGCCTGCCCCCCCCCCCCTTACAATAGTAAATTTCTTTTATATCACCTGCCAAGAAATTTGAGAAGGCAAATTTCAATTCAGCATTTCACGAAGATCTTTTCTTTCGACGGTCCTTCCTGACACGCTGTCGACGTCGCTGTTTTAGATTTGTTGCCTCATTTGGAGATGGACTAAGCCACAGAATCACGGTCGGAGAGGCTGCAACGAGAAGATGGGTAAGGAAGAGGGTTTATCCCCGGACAATGGGCGAGAAGGTAAATCGGGGGAAAATCAAAGGAGATATGTTGAAAGCAGACGGCCAGCCACGCGCCGCTCCACCTTATACTATGAAAGCAGCGGTCGCCACAAGCAATTCCAGCCAATCAAGCGCTATGAACCTGTCACGTGACACTTGTTCCGCGCGTCGCTGTGCCCTTCCAAAGGTCACGTGACACTAACGCCGGCATTGGATAGGCTTCGGTGGCACGCTGCTTCCCATCCGGTCCATCGAAACGTGAAACGGAGCGTAGCTACTCTCGTTGCGACCGGTGCTATGGCTCGCGCTGTTGTCATGGCAACGGCGTTGATGACGTCAATAGCGTCCCCTGACAACGGACATCCCTGGCAACCGCTGGGCGTCTGGCTGGACTGAGAGGGAAATTAATGGGGAAGAGGGCTCCCCAATAACAGGGAGACATAAAAAAAGTGTAGGCAAGAGCGCAGCTTGTTTTTCCATCTTCGTTTCCGTGTATATGTGTGTTCTCCGCTGCGTCGTCTGTTAGAAATCCTCTAACGTGTGCCTCTTCGTGTAGGAATTTTTTTCCCTTCCGTTTGCAAGGGTTTCTCTTTCCTTGTTTTATGTGGGTTTTCTGCAGGGTTTCGGATGGACGACGAGAATAAAAACAGTAGTTAGGGACTGCATGTGTCGCTTGCTTCCTTCGTGGTATCGCCTACACTGCCTCTTTCGCTCTTACTATACTTTGTTTCCCCGCAACCTGGCAAAGGGCGAGTGGTATACAGCATCCTCGAGGCAGTCAGATCGACGCAGGTGAATCACGTGACAGCTAAAGGTACAGAGGCAAGAGCGCAACCCAGGCAGTTGGGGAAGATGGGAAGGAGCAACTCTCCTTACCCGGGCCCTCTTTTTCTCTGTCCCAGACGTCGCTTATTTGTCCTACACGGAGATTAGCCTGTCGCTCAAAAATTTGCGCAAGAGCAGCTTTCCTGTCTTTGACGTCCGTGGCTTCGAGAGTACTGCGCGCAACTACAGAAATAGTGTAATGTCACGTGTCTCCTTCAGACGCGCTCATCGACTCACCGGGACCGTGTAGCCTTCGCCGTTTGCCAAGTTACAGCGTTCCTTCCGGCAACGCTTCGCCGGTCGAACATCTTGGTCCTCGCACGAAATATTTCATCGCGCTCATTTAAAATGCGCAGCATGATCAAAAAGAAACCAAAAACAAGCTGCAATTCAACGATGTTATATAGTTTCAGTTTTCTTTTTCTTGCTAAAGTGAAAGAAAAAAGAAACAGCAGAAAAAAAAAGAATAAAAAGGGAGGACAAGTGGAAGGAGTACAGCGCTGTGATTGCCTGCTCCTTCCACTTGTGTTCCGTCTTTTGCGCTGTTTTGTTTTCGACTCTAACATGTCCAATCAACTTGCCCAACTCTACGCCCTGTTGTTGTTTTCTTGTGCCGTGTGTGTTTCTTTTTTCTTTGTTTTTCGTGTGGGAGTCCTTGCACAAATAGAAGGACGTTCAGTAATCTTTCTAAAATGCTGCATCCCAACCCCACCTTCGCGTCAAAAATAAATACGTTAGCTCTCAGAGTACAGTTTGAATCTCTAGTGTTAGCCTGATTCACACGGTGCGAAATGCTTGTGATGTCGCAGCTGCGACGTCACTGGTGAGGCAAGAAAAAAAATGCGCGTGGAAGCTGTTTGCCGCACTTGTGAAATTGCGAGTGACCGTTATTTTGTTTCTCCTCGCATCAGGGTTTAGCTTTACGATCTTAATTATCTTTATTCATCAATCACTAGAAGGCCGCCATTAGTACAGCAGAGATGCCATTTTTTTCAGATGACGACAGTCTTCAAAGTGGCCAGACTGAATTTCAGAACGGGTCTATATTATGTGGAAAACGAAAGAAAACAAAACAATATTTAGGGCCTTTACTAGCGCATTTTGTCTTCTACTCACTTCTCCTTCGGCCTCTCTATAGCTTTTTTTATATTTTTTAATTTTCTTTTTAGGACGAGTAAGTTCAGCTTTTTTAGAACAAACTTGTTTGCCTTTCTTTTAATTTAATGGTAGAATCTTCGAAGTGAAGGCTGAGTGTTCGTATCTCTGATTGACAATTGAAGTGCGCGGGCGCTCAATGTTATTGTTATTGCTGTTGTCAATGCAATTGTTACTGGCGCGTAATTCGAAAGTGTACATTCGAGTGTACTTTTTGAAATTGCAATTAATCGTCTCAAAGTTAACGCTCATGTTATGTCTTAACTATTACATTGTTAATATATTCTTTTCAGATATCTGGGTTTGGAGCAATGTTGGAAGTACAGTGTTCATGGTATTTACTGTTAGAGTGCTGGAGAGATTTAAGGAATTTGCAAAAATCGTAAGGATTCTGAGATATTAATCGAAGAATACTTTGCGGTTTCCTTTTCACCGATTTAAAAATTACGCAAAAACAGAGCGTCGCAAGCCCTGCCCACAATGACAAATGGAAGAGTGATGTCGTAGTTTTAGTGATGACGTCACTCTCGGCAGCGTGTCCTTAGCGGGCGCGCCGACGACAAAAGCAACGACGTGACGTAAACGACTACGTCACCCTTCCAAGCCTCATTGTGGGCGGGGCTTCAATCATTTATTTTCTCTCAGGGCTCGAAGGCTTTGCAAAGAGGAGTGAGGTTTAACACATGCATATATGAGTACATGAGCGACCAAGACAACATCATGAGCAATGGCTATGGAACAAGAAAATTAGTGAACGCGATTTTGAATCAACAGCATAAGTTACTGAGACTATGCGCACGGGAAGGCGATTTCAATTTATTGAGGTTTGGGGGAAAAAGAGGCATTCAGATGAGGAGCTGTTACGATGGGGGCCGCCTACCTTTAACTGGTGATTTGTTCGTGACGGTATCTAAGATGGTTAAATAAACAATGTCTCACGGAAGTGTGGGATAAGAGTGATAAAATCTTGTGTCAAAGACATAAACGAGATAAGTTTATACGAAAACGAAAGGATTAGGTAAGGGCAGAGATGTTTTCACAGAAGTGATTCTGGCTGTGCGATGATAGCTTGATAATTAATGAAAAGAGCGGAACGATTCCTGCATGGCCTCAACAGCAGCCGCAAGTGTGATACATCGGGGTTTTAGATAGAGGCTGCCTATTACCAGTTATAACGAACATAAATGTTTGTATAACATAATCTTTGGAAAACAGGAGTTGGAGAAACGTTTTTTGTTTATATAGCCTAGTAATTTTATTAGCGTTTTTAGTAACATATTCAACATGAATATTTCAGGAGAGATTATTGGTTAGATAAAGTCCAAGATGTTTATAGGAGGAAACAAAAAGCAGAATTGAATTACTGATGTAGTAGGAAGGAATTGTGTTCTTTTGACGGGTTACTCTCATACACCTGCATTTAGAAATGTCAAGTTCCATGTGCCAATCTACACACCAATGAGTGCCACTATCAATACCAGTTTGAAGGACGAAGATGTGTGTAAGAATAATTAAGAGGAGACACGTGCAGGAAGGTTGTTAATATAAATAAGAAATTACGGTGGGTCGAGTACGGGACCCTGTGGGACACCGAAGCTAACGTGCGAGAGTGATGAACTCTTTCCGTTAGCCTGAACAAATTGGGTGAGGTTTGTTAGAAACGATTCTGTTCATGTGAGTAAATTATAATATATGTTTAGGTTACGACGTTTATGAAAAAGAAGCGCCGTGAGGAACCTTGTTCAAAGCTTTGAGAATTTTAGAAATATACAGTCAGTTCTGGAACCCCGGTCCAGTGTGGCGTAAAAGGTAATAAGTGAGAGATATAAGTTGGGTTTCACGGGAATATAATTTACGGAAACCGTGCGCTGTGCAGAGGCGAAAAAAAAAGTTTATTTATAAAACGTAATTAGAAAGGAATAAAGTACATGCTCAAGGATTTTCTACGGGATGCTAGTTAAGGAGATAGCGACGAAATATTAAAGGATTATGTTTAGCGCCACCTTTGTGTGGCGGAATCCCTTCCCCACCTTCCAGTCTCTTGGTAGTATATCTTGTTGAAGTGACTGGGTAAATAGCTTGAATAATATGATGCCGCAATAAATTTTAGAATTCTTCAAAATCTTCGCATTAATATTATCAATGACTGCTGTAGTATATGGTTTAAGGTATCCAATAATGCGCTCTGTTTGCACGCAGTTCTAAATTGGTCCATTATTATATATCAAAAAAGCATTATTTTTCCACAGATTCTTTAACTTAGTCTGGTCTTTAATAGTAGTATAATAGCCGTCCATACTGCAATTCCGATATGACCCCCAAACTAATAATTAAAAAAATATATTAACACGTTTAGTTAATTAGTCAACTTAGCGTGACAGTCATCGCTTCATCTAATTCCCACCGAGCCGGATAAATATATATGTTGAAGATGGCAGTTGTCTAATTCACACCCCTTCTTTCTTTTTTTTTTTTTTTAAATCTCTTAGAATTAGAATGGAACACGCTGTATATGTTGACGGCGGGCGGCTCTTCAAGTTAGCTAGAAAGTTGAGATAGTACGTCGTCAAAAAAAGTAAAAAAAAACTCCCTCAAGCAGGCTAGGGCGTTCGCCTATTTGGAGTAAGTTTTGAGAAAGCGGGACACCGTACGCATTACGGTGATTCGCACGTACAATCGATTCTAAGTGCGTTTTCTACTTATTATATTTTTAATTTCAGAAACTAAATGCTCGATCGAAACAGTCCACGCAGTGAAGTGTGTCATGGGGCATTGCACCTAGGCTGTATAACTAAAAAACTCGACGCAAATAATATTTTTCTTTAATTCAGATGCACAAAGGTTTTTCGCCTGACGCCAGTGGCGTAGGCAGGGATAGGCTTTAGGGGCTTCATAACCCCCTCCCCCCCCCTCCTTCTTCCCTCCGCTTAAAAATCTTGCTGACTACGTCACTGCCTGGATCTATACCTTCTCATGGTTAAAGTAGAAATGTACTAACTCAAACAATAGTGGCAGACATTCTAGGAGTGCAGCTTGAAAACAATAATGGGGTGTTGCGGCAGATTTCGATTCGTTGTCCTCCGATCAGTCTTCATGAACTTGCACCGTGCGACCTCACAGTGTTCTAATTGGACCTTACAGAATCTGGGCTCGCAGATTGCGGTGAGGCATAAGGATCGTAACCTGCGGCCGGTTGCACCATACTATGTTGATATTTTGACTCCAATACGTAGTACTAAGGCACTTATGTTACATTTTAATTGCAAGTAATATAGATGTATATATGTAAACTGGACACTGTTCCTGAGTGAGCCATTGAGTGGAAGAAACTCTGAAAAAGTACCTAAATCTTTTGAGTGCCATGTACGAATCAAGATATTTCCCGTTCAGCTGGAACTCACTTGTAAGTGTGCATTGTTGGAATAAAACTTTAGTTGCAATAAAACAAAACAAAAAAGAAACATTTTCTCAATGGTCTAGCGTCAGGCTCAACATTTGGGTGTCCTAGGCAGGCACCCGAGCTGGTGGATGTTGATCATGATGAATCTTACCCGAGACTGTGGTAAAATATGGTAAATTTTGTAGAAGACGTTCCTGTGGCGGCCATCTTTGTTCGACCGAGCTTTCCTTCTTTTACCCCAGTGTCGATAATTTTAATCATGGTCAACATCCACCAGCTCTCCTGCACACTCACAGTATGTTTGTTAGGGCATGTTCGGCATTTTACTTTTCTTCTCGTTTTATTTTATAAACGTATCACTCTCCTGCGCACGCGCATGCGCATGCGTTGTATTTTTGTCAGACATTTTGTCAATATAAATATATTCATTTTGCAGTTATGTTCTTAGAAACTGAGCATTACATTATCACTTTATTTTTATGCCGAGGAAAAAAACTGAGCAGCAAATAACACAGCAGTTGGATCAAGCTCCTATTTAAAAGTCTTGTCGGTCTCCGTCCAGACTTCAACAACGCTATTTTTTCCCGCACCAGTCTGAGTAGGCAACCAATTATAGGTTCTTCAAATGTTCTACCCCAAATCACTTCCGTCTCGAAAAAATTAAAAAACGTCGCAAATCGTTTTTGCGTGTTTAACTTTGACGTACTCTAAATGGTATTGAACGGTTCTTCCAAACAAAAATTGATTTTCTCAGCCCTTTCGAGCAAGTTATTTTAAACTTATTCTGAACACGTTTGCCGCTTAGCAAAATCGCATTGAATATTTGTCGACGTCAAAACGTCGATCTCATGGAAGACGTCTGAAAACAAGATAGTAAAAAATAAAAAAAGGAGACACGTTCTACGCGATTTAGACAGTTTCCGAGCAACTGAAAATTAACTATCTTCAAGCGCAAAAGAATTGAATTTAGGATGATTGAATGACGTAAATATTAAGCAGACCACCATCAGTCGGAGTTTCGATTGTACAGAATAAGCGCCGGGAATTGCTCCAGCGGTTCATCAGTAAGCTTTTTCTCAGCTTCCTCAAGGAACCATTGGTGCTCGTGCTTTTAATATAATGTGTAAGTATGCTCGATTTCCATTATTACAGTCACGGAGCGAGTCCTAATACACTTGATATGAATGTGCAGCTCAGGGAGCACAAATGTGCAAAACAATTCACACTTCAACAATTCTTACTCGATTGAAGCCTTGGCGACGTATTGAGCGTGCCCGCATCTTCTTATGAGCGTGAATCGCACAATTCTTTGGACTGGAGTCTCGCTCGCGACTATGCTCGACTTTGGTTTGGGATGAACGGCTGGAAGGATGTCTTACGGGACAAGATCTTCTTTCGCAAGCACGTTTGGGCTAAGAGCAAGCGACTAGATATTGTATTACGTACTCAATGTCTCAGCGAACCACTGCGAAGTGATTCAGGAGTTTATGCAGGACCTGCCATTCGCGGTTCGACTTTTATCGGCACCCGACGGCTTGAACGCAATCGGGGAGTGCGAGGATGTACAATTTCAAGCTAGGAAACCTCTAATCGCCTTGTGCGTTAAAAACCCCTGCCGAAGACATGACCTCGCTGGTACGCTAATATTATATTATCCTCATTGTTGTTGTGTCTGAGGCACTGAAATCTTCGGAGCTCAGGAAAACATCGTAACTCTCCAATTATCCAATTATTCCATCTACAGAAACATTAATTTTGGTTGCATGTGCAGCGTAACCACGGTTCACGACTCCATTATACTTACGAAGGATATGAAGACAGAATGCCTAGCATGCCTCGGCTGCCCGTTGATTGAAAATATGCCTACCAAACTATTACAAGCAGGCTGGTGTTCAAGAAAAATGAAACAGTATTTTGGACAGCTCCGGAAGATAGTCATCTCCCGTCGTACAAAATTGTTCTCGGAGCACTTTTGTACGCAGATGCTAGCATCCGCAATGCTGAAATAAAACTCGCACTTAGACGAGATGAGAGAATCTACGGGGGCCTTCAACATGAGCAGAACAGATCTAATCGTTCATGGCCCTGAGGCATTAGTGTATCACCCGGGAATCATCATCTCCAATTACCAACGACCAGTTCGCGCTTTCCACTTTTTCCCCGCTTCCTCCTTTCCCCCTTTCTACCCTTCCACCGTTGCCTGTTTCCTCCTCCCCCATGGTGAGGAGGATATTCTGCATTGCAGAATCTCGAGTCTGGTCGTCGGCCTTTAAGGCGTTTCTTAGACGGAGGGGTATATCCGCTCCCGAAGGAGATGGTTATGTTCCTGCCTTTCGCCTGGCCGACGTGGCACGTCTTGCTGTCGTCTTTCTTGCCTAGCAAGAGCTGCGCTCTGTTTCACGTGGCGACCCCTTCGATGCTGGTGTGCGGAGCTTCAACTCGATGGCTTCCTCCTTCGCTAGCCTACATGCTACATCAGAGCAGACAGCTTCCAAGCTCACTCAGCGAGTGCGTCTCGACGAAAGTGGTTATGGGTACATGGGACATCATGACGCGTGATCCTTGTAACCGGCTACAGGGGCGCTTTCTGGCTGCACTCCTGTTGGTACGTCCCACTGGAAGGTAAAATTGCGTACGGGTCATCTATTGCATGACCTAGTAAAAGAACAGCTGCAGTTTTTGTTTCATATATCCGAGGGATTATTGCTTATGAGCTGACAGCGCAACTGAATTGTTCGAACGAATCTAAAACGGAAAAACGCTTCAAGTACAGCACAACATTATCAGAAGTAATAAATGGTACAGACTTCACGAAAGAGAAAATTCTTACGCTGTTCTCCCTCAACGCATTCTCGAAAAGTGTCACAAACGCTTTGGATAGTATAAACAAAGTACCACTGGGTTATCACTTAGGAAATTTCTCCGCCCTCCTTCACAACCCTACTGTCCTCGTCCCCATTGACAGAAGCGGTCACCTCCGTCCTTCATAGCATTCAAGAAGCCGGCTTATTCGAAAGAGAAGAAAGCCATGGGTTTGTTCGAGGACAGCCTCCGAACGCGGAGGGCAATGGCGGCAGCTGCAACAGGACGCGCTGAACGCGCACAATATAAGGCTTTACTTTCTGGTGCCATGTGCGACCTGATTGCAGCTTCGCCTTGTTCTTCTGACTGAGCTCTATTGCATCTAGCGCAGCGTCCTTGTGCGGAAACTGGAGGTTGTCGTTGTAAGCGTTGAAGTGAAATGGGGGGGGGGGGGGAAGCAGAGTCAATCGTGTACGCGCGCTAGGTGCATTTGTCACTGACTCTAGGGGTGGGGTGAGGGGAGAAAAGTGGGGTGGAGTGGGGAAGAAGACAGATATAGAAGAAAGGAGAGAGTGAGGTCGGGCGTCAGGAACTTCGTCTCACCGCCCTGCCGGCTCTTCGTCTTCTTCTCTTTCGCGCTTAATCCATGGGAGTGGGGGGAGGGGGCTTCTAGCACTGGTGGCTGGCACCACGCGGTGTCCGGAGATCAAGACGGTCTCCGGGCGACCGACCACCGTGTAGGAGGAGAGGAGCATCCTCGCTGCGCCGGAGCCTCGGCGAAGAGCGCGTCCTCACCGCGCGCCGGAGCCAGTTTTTCGGCTGCGAAGGGGTGGTACTCGAGCGCGCCGAGTCCCCCTGTCGGCGGGCGCCGAGAGCGATTCGCTGACGACGTCTGCAGAGCGGTTACAAGAGCCAAAATGTCGCGCACTCCGTCCGCGCCTTGCGAAGATCAAGTCGGCGATGCACTCAAGCAAGACGTAACGTAAAGAAAAAGTAAGAAAACTGGTGCTTTTTGAAACTGCTTTATGTCGCAACATATGAACTGAACGGAGGTGTAATATTAAATGCCTAGTTTTGCAACGTCGAACAACGTGACGGGTGTGTTTCTAACTTCTGTCTGTCGCATTTCACTGTCACTCATAATTATCTCAAAGAACTCTTGCTTGCTCATACATGTGTGTATTTGCACAGCCTTCTGTTTTATTATTATCGGTATTGTGTTTTGTAGGTGTGATATTCACGAACGTGTGTCGTTACCCCAAAAAGTAACTGAATACCATCACTCGTTACTCGCTCAAAAAATAACTAAATACGTTGTACTCGTTGCAAACTTCAAAATAAACGGGCTGCTTCACCTCCAAAAGGAAGAATTCCATTTTTCTCGTTATTTGGCGACCCGCAACTGTTCTTTGGTTTCATGGTTTATTGTTTTCTTTTCAGTAGTCGCTGCACTTAAGCAGTAGCTGCCTCTCCAGGTTTTTATCAGTTACGTTTCCTCCACTTCCTTGAGAATACATCTCCAGCGACGCTTGAAGAGTCATTTTACTGACGTGATCGAAGGAGCCGCAGTGTTGTGCTTTGGGAAGAGCTGCGGAATCTGAGATTCCCCTCTCTCTTTCGCGCTTTCTGCTTCAGAAGCTCGAAGTTGACGATGGGTTCTGTGCCTTCCCGTATTAGCAACCTCCTGGTTTACAATCCGGTCTTTACACAATTCTAGAAGCCCTTACAAAAATATAAAAAAATCGAAACGAGTTTTAATTGAAATTGTAGAGGATTCACTCAATACACCGCGTTGAATCTTAATCGAAACCTCAATAGGTTTTCTCTTATGAGTTTCATTGAACCGGTATCATACGATATTGTGCCACCGAGTTTTAATTAAGTTTTAGCAATTCCATCTTAATTGGACTTTTGGCAATAGTATTTCGATAGAATTTTTGCAAGTGACTTTCAATAAAATGTTTGCAATTGAGTTTCTATATTTTTGCAACTCTAATTCAATATACTATTTCAAACAGAGTTTAGGAAGAAAATACCTGCAACTTGTTGGGTATTCTGTTTTTACCATATAATTCTTTAAAGCATGGAACATGGAGCAAACAAAGCACGCGAGGAAACGAACCCAAACATTATATAAAGCACTCAGAACACATAAATAACACTCCCCTTGACTACTCCACCGTCTCATTTACCCTACATATGAAAGATACTCATTCGGCCGGTGACTACCTTAGCATTTATTAGGGCTTTCAGTATGCCACCCCTTCCTCGGAAGTCTGATAAATGATAAGGAGTGTTTCGACGTCATTGGATTCTATCCCTTAGTAAAAAAACATTGGTACAAACAAAAATCGTTCCGTGCAGTCGCTAAATCCACAAAAGTGATTCCTAGCCGGTATGTTATCCCTTCTCTGTATACAAGACGAGGCTCTGTAGTTGCTTGCTCTAAATATTTTATTGCGTCTTTTCTTTGCGAATTTACGTATAATAGGTCCAATGACGTCGCTACAGTCCCTGACAGAGTGAAAACGGCATGGAGTGTCTTTCAAACACCCGACCTTCGGCAAGCGCTCCACGCGTTCGACTGTGTTTTGACAGAGCTCTCGCGCTTGATGTGCGGAAGACGTTGAAGCTTTTCCAGCTTATGGGAAAAAACTCGTTTGAATCTCTAATAAGGCGACAAAGAAATGTTTGTCAAGTAATAAAACCCAAGTGCATATCCAGTGACTAAGCTCAGAATATTGAATAAAAAAAGTCATTTATATATCTAATGAGTCAACTTAAAATTATCAATAGTGAGCTCTTAGTAATGAAACTCATTTGCAAATGTAACTGGCAAACATTTTCTGTCGGCCAATCGAGCAGGCATACAAAAAATGGAATACGCCGAGCAATTGTTTCGTGCTGCTGCGCGGGGTGCTGGAGCGAGCTTCCAGAACATTTATTTGACACAATAAAGCTGCTTCAAATCAGTTGGGAAAACAATTTCTGCTGTCCAAAAAGTGAACCCCTGTCTGGCGCTGGCGTCACTTTCTCACCGTGGTAAGTAGAAACATTTAGTTAAAAAAAAAAAAGAAAGAAGAACACAATGAGGACGAAGATTGTAAATTCAAAAACATCGCGAAAAAAATATTTTTGCTAATAATTGGGATACGACTTCAGCGATGTTTGTTGGTGTGTTTACCCAATTTTCAGGCAAATCGGGGATCACAAAGAAAACGCCGGAGTACACCTGTAAAACCGCGATAGCAATATATCGCAAAAAAAAAAAAAACAGTCAAGACATTAGGGAGTTTTAGAGAGCCATTTTAGCACATCCGATACGATACGACGGACACTCCGGTACGAACTGCGCATGCGCGAGTCTTCTGCGTTAGCACATGCTCAGTTCGTATACCGGAGGGCCAACCGCACCGCATCGGATGTGCAACAACGGTCCCCTGAAACTCCCTATTGTTTGAGACCTGTTTTTTCGCCCGTGGAACGGTGCTGTCACAATGGTCATACAAAATCTATCTGCAGACATCTTCCAAGCACACTAAAGTAGGAAGCAAACATGCCTCGGACATCTCTGCGGTGAACACTGTACACTTGGTGCGATGTTTGTGTAAAGTTGCGACTGTAAGTTTAGTGGTTTTTTTTTTATGCAGGGCATTTATATTTATATATTGCTTCGGCTCAAAGGTGCCCCGAGGAGGCTTTTTGAGATCGCCTAAATATGTCGATAATTCACACTGCGGGCTCTAAGCATCCAAAACCCTAAATCAGAACGATACCCAACCAATCTTCTGTAACAAAAAAAAAAAGAAAAACTCAAAGATTGTTTTACGCCCAGGTTGTTTCCAGCGGTCAGAGAAGCATGTTCTGAAGCCAGGACCACTGTCAGTCAATAGCGAGCGAAGCATCCTCGCGCTTCCGACCGGTGGAACCGCAGAGTGATATCTCGAACAAGCGTGGCTCGTTGACCATAAAGCCCGGAATACGATTCAACCCAATGAGCCCGCCGCTCGAGAGCTAACAACCAAACAAATCACTCCAACAAAAAAAGAAACACGTTGCTTTGTAGAGGATTGTTGCATTATCATGTTCCCCCGCGGCGAACAATTACATTTTTCGACTACTCTTATTTGCTTTTACCGTCTGCAAAAACCATACAAATTTTGCAAGAACACCTACTGCAATCTTAACGATTTCAGTCGGTGGCTGCAATCGTCCTGGCTGCCGGAACAATGCTTTTCCCATCGTCAGAGATTGCCTTGGTGTGTTTCATCTTTGTCATTTATGCAAAGGTGCTGGCGAGCTAGACGGAACAAACGATAATAATCCTTGAGAAGGGGACAAAGGGACAAACACAAATCTCCAAACTACTGTGTTTGCAGATTTGTGTTTGTTCTTTGTCCCCCTTGTTCCCCATCTCTAGGGATTACTATAGATCTTTGATCGCTTCTTTAATAGGAAAATCGGCCGCGCATCGTGATGTTTTGTGAATTTCTAGGATGCCTAGAGCCCGCAGAGTGAGTTATCGCCATAATTAGGTGAACTCAGAAACCTCTTCACGGCACCTTTAATGCAGCGACTGAGACCTTTCCGCTAGAGTATTTCGTATGCTATGCTCAGCGCTAGTTTGTTTGCTTCTTGTGCAGGGGTTATAGAGACGTTAGAATGCCGAACTCTTATTGGCTCTGGTTGGAGGATAGTGAGAGCTCGGTGGAGGTCTACCCACTATCCTTCCAATCAGAGCCAATCAGAGCTCGGCGTTCTGTCGTCACCATAACACCTGCAAAAACAGGGGACAAGCTTACGCTCCGTATATTCACCGAGAGATTAAGATACTGACGGTGCCACACCATGCGTATCCAAACTTCTACAACCTTTGCAAAAGCAGGAGACAAGCTTGCACTC
>JAZHYW010056759.1:0-82067 GCA_037355805.1 Ixodes ricinus
AATGTTGACAGGATTTCGTTTTGGCTGGATGTGATTAACGTCTTGATGATACCGATCTTGACAGTCTTTGAAATGAGCACTCTCAAAAGGGAGCACCGGCTTCTTCTGAACGCTGACTGAACGCCCAGCAAACGCCTTTCGTTGGTTTTTTTCACTCGTAGGTCCAGAAACCGCAGCCCTTCCGAGGATGGATCTTCCCTTTTGAACTTTAGTGTGCCTCCTGCAGCTTCTCGAACGAGGCCACGATCACCTCGACTTTATCGGATACAGGGTGAATAACCAGGTAGTCATCCACGTAGCGGACTACAGTGCATTCCGGGCTAGGGGGATTCTTGAGCTTTACCTGTGTGTAGTTCTACTCGACATAAGACAGGTAGATTTCACTTACCATGGGTGCAAGGCAAGACCTCTATACACACCCCGGATTTCTGTATCCAGATTTTTCCTTCGTGCTCGATCAACTTGCTGATTTTGAGGTACAGCTGCAGAAGCTCGAGGAAGCCTGGAAAGTGACACTCCGGATGAGTTTTGGAAGCTACAGATTCCGTGTTCGGTGATGGCTTCTGCTACGGATTCGAGCAGAGTTGGAATGTCCAAGTTATAGTACATATCTTCTCTTATGTCTAGGGAAAAAGAAGTCTCAAGTTAGGAGCACCAGGTATGAACCGGTTCTAGGGCGTTGATTAGCTCCTGAGAGTTTTTGGATTCGATAAGGTCGTGAGGGGGATGTATCGTCGGAAAGGTGTGTTTCTGGAGAAACGTGTGCGAGGTGCTTCTGCCAGCATCCTCTCTCAGATACCTATTGGGGCGGAGGGGGACGTCCGGGCTTATGCGGCGGAGCGGCGAAGAATGCTTGCAGATACTGGTTGGCGGGAGCTGTTACCAAATTTTTCATTTTCGTTGCAGGTTTAGCAGAACGCATAGTTTCTTTCAGTTTGCTGCGGAGGGATCCTGAAGGCCCTCTCTCTTAATCGCCGTGGAAGTTCTTTCGACTGCGGTGGCTTTGGCTTTCGCTCTGTGCGTCCCATCATCAACTACTACAAAACCTCCTGTTTTATCCGCCTGGAGGAGCTTGAGGTTTTTTTCTCGGAATTTCCGCTACTGCAGACCGAGTCGTTGACACTTGCCTTTGGCCGGGGGGCTGGATGTGGCAGACTGAAACTGTCGCTTGCCCCAGGAATTCCTGTCGTTCTTGTTCCGGTATGACTGCTGCAACCTGGTGGACGGCTGCCAGGTGGTCAACCTTCGAGACCGGAAGATCTGGTGCGAACTCAGGTCCTTTTGAAAGAAGAGCTTCTGTGTCTGAGGACAGTTTGGCATCTGTTAGGTAGGTCGGTGGGGCGAACTTGGCTGTAGGGGCTGCGAACGGCTTTGCCTGTTGGACTGGGCGACAATCTTGGTCCAGGACGACTCCAAAAGCTCCTTGGCGGCCTGCTGCAGAAATATGTAGGAAGGATAAGGCGAATCGTAGGCTGGACCAAACAACTTGTCCATGAAACTATGCTGCACTGCTGATGTGACGCTCACCTCGGGAAACTTCCTTGCGGGATAGCTGCATTATCTTGTGGCTGGTTGTCCAGTTCTGGACTGTTGAATCCAAGGGCCGGGGTGCACCGCTGGGTGAATGGTGTTCTTCCGCAACATGAGTCCGAGGGTCCTGAGACGGAGTCGAAGTAGGGTTCTGGTCTTGGATACAAAAATGGCAGCTTGGTATTCATCGTTCAGCCGGCTCGCACTTGGCGCAGGATCCTTGCAATCACCGGGAGCTGGAGTCCTGTCCTGCTCCCTGGATTGCAAGGATCTGCGCGATGTGCGACGCGGCTGAACGTGTATACCAAGCTGCCATTTTTATATCAAGACAGAACCTACTTCGACTCCGCTCTCCGGACCCTCGGACTTCATTTAAGCGGAAGAACACCATTCACCCTTCGGTGCACCAAGCCCTTGGATTCAACAGTCAGAACTGGACAACCAGCCACAAGATAATGCAACTATCCCGGCAAGGAAGTTTCCCGAGAATTGAGCGTCGCTATCAGCAGTGCAGCATAGTTTCATGGACAAGTTGTTTGGTCCAGCCTACGTTAAACATCCTTCCTACATATTTCTGCAGGCAGTCGCCAAAGAACTTTTGGAGTCGGCCCTGGACCAAGATTGTCGCCCAACTCAATCGGCAAAGCCGTTCGCAAGCTCCCTACAACCAAGTTCGCCCCACCGACCTACCTAACAGATGCCAAACTGTCCTCTGACACAGAGGCTCTTTCTTTCAAAAGGACCTAAGTTCGCACCAGATCTTCCTGGGGTCTGCGGGCTGGGACCTACCTGGCAGCCGGGCCCACCAGGTTGCAGCAGTCATACCGGAACAAGAACGACAGGAACTCCTGGGGGCAGCGACCCGCTCAGTCTGCTACCATCCAGCCCCCGGCCAAAGGCAAGTGTCAACATTCGGTCTGCAGTAGCGGAAATTCGAGAAAAAAAACCCCAAGCTCCTCCAGGCGGATAAAACAGGAGGTTTTGTAGTAATCGATGATGAAATGTACAAAATGAAAGCCAAAGCCGCAGCCGAAAAGAAACTTCACGGCGATTTAAGCAGAGGCCTTCAGGATCCCTCCGCAGCAAACTGAAAGTAACCATGCGTTCTGGTCAAACCCACCGAAAATGAAAAATTTGGTAACAGCTCCGCACAACCAGTATCTGCAAGTATTCTTCGCCGCTAAAACGCATAAGCCGGACGTCCCCCTCCGCACAATAGGCATCTGAGAGAGGATGCTGGCAGAAGCGACCTCGCCACGTTTCTCCAGAAACACCTTTCCGACGTACATCCCTCACAACCTTATCGAATCAAAAACTCTCAGGAGCTTTTCAACGCCCCTAGAACCGGTCTCATACCGGTGCTCCTAACTTAGACTTCTTTTCCTCGACATAGAAGTTAGGTACTAGGACAACCCGGACATTCCAACTCTGCTCGAATCCGTAGCAGAAGGCCATCACCGAACACGGAATCTGTAGGAGCTTCGAAAACTCATCCGGAGTGTCACTTTCCGGCTTCCTCGAGCTTCGGCAACTGTACCTAAAATCTACCACGATCGAGCACGAAGGAAAATCTGGATACAGAAATCCGGGTGTGTAGAGCGGTCCTGCCTTGCACCCATTATGAAATCTACCTGTCTTATGTCGAGAGAACTTATACAGGTAAAGCCCAAGAATACGAGCCCGGAATGCACTGTGGTCCGCTAACGTGATGACTCACTCTGATTATTCACCCTGTATCCGGGATAGTGTCGAGGTGATCGTAGCCCCGTTCGAAAGCGCAGGAGGCACACTAAAATTCAAAAAGGAAGATCCATCCTCGAAGGGCTGCAGTTTCTCGGACCTACGATTGAAAAACCGCGGGCGAAGGCGTTTACGGTGCGTTCAGTCAGCGTTCAGAAAAGCCGGTGCTCCCTTTTGAGAGTGCCCATTCAAAGACCGTCAAGATCGGTATCCTTACCAAGGCATCGTTAATCACATCAGCCAAAACGAAATCCCTGTCAACATTCCTCGGCAACAGACAGGATGAAGAGCCAAACTCGACGACTTCTGAGTTCCGGATATCCGGTGGAACGCCTCGTGTCTGTTTTCCACCAACTTCATTAACCCAAAGCCAACCACAAACCGCCTTTCAGTGCAGTTGATACGCCAGCATGCACCATACATTCTGTAATGCCTCCCACTCGCATCCGTTCCATTGCATCACGCCAGCGACACTAAAGTCGTCTTTTCGAGCAGATTCAAATTGGCAAGCATGAGCAACATGATCAACCGACAAGAAAGCCAAGCCGGCTTGCGAAAAAAGCACGCCACGCTTTTCCGGACTCTTGCTGCACAGAGTGCGTACTCGGATCCCCCTCAAATGCGGAGCCGAGTACATAGGACAAACCGGGCTGATGCATCAATGACCGCTTGAGAGTGCACGAAAAACGAAGCTACTTCAAGAACCGACAACCCCGATCCATCCGATCGCGGTTCACGCGAACGAATGCATTGGATGCGCGCCTGACTTCTGCAGGAACCAAGACAAGAGGGGGACACCGCAATCGCCACGGACGTGAAATCATCGAATCCTTTCTCATCCAGAACGCGGAAAACAATGTTTCATCGGCCTGGGTAACCTTATCAAGCATCGGGAATTAGAATTCATCAGCCTGAACTTCAAAAATTTCGCAACTCCCCGTGAATACACACCATCACGGTAGCTATGCTCCAGGCCGGCCTCATTCATCTCTTTCACCCTTTCCACTTCGTTTTCCTTCCCTTTATCCCAAAATAAACGTCGTTGCTAAATGAAAGAAAGTGGTTGTCCTGTGCTTGTCCTCCGTGTTTTATTCTTTCAATTTAATAAAGAGTAGTTTATTTTCTGCGCTGTTCCCTCTTCATGATGTCAAACAACCTTTACCAACTTTATGCTGTTCCTGATGTTGGCCATTTTTCCTTTCTAGGAGCCTTCCTGATTCCATATTTTACGTGTCTTCATCTGACTGCCATTCCATCTCTTTTTTCTGGAAGTGGCTTTGGGCCAGTATGTAGAGCAAAGGTGGTGTTGGGGTTTGGAACATGGTGCCAATCTTCAAAGGTCTCGTTATTGTTTTCCCACTTCGCCCTCGCCAGTACGTGCATCCCGCCTCAAAACTCCACCTTAGCTCGGCACTCGAAGCAACCTTGCCAGTTTTGCTGCTTGAAATTGATATTTTTTCATTGACTGAGCTAAGAGAGACACCTGCTGCAACCTATGCGGATAGCACTCATAGGCGCTACAGCTAGAGTTGCATATCTGTTCATTTTTTTAAATTAGAAATCCAATGTTTTATTGAAGTCTACTTCTGTTGAATTCCCAACCCTGAGAAATTTGAAGTAATATTTTACAAGAAATCTTCAGGATATGGCATTCACTGTTGTGAAGAACACTCTGTCCTCCTCACAGTAAGAGGCCCAACCAGGAACAGTGGCTGAGCACTAGCAGATACATAGGTAGATGGGCCACCATCACGACTCTAAAAATATACAGCAACGTTGACCCCTTGTCCTGAACGACCACTGGCGATAAATCCTGCATGGTTAGAAATGAGACTGGATCCTCTTTCAGGGCCTCTGGCCCGACACTACCAAAAGTAATGAGTAAAGTCCCAGATTTCGTTTTTTGTCATCTCAATTATTATTAAAATTTTACTGAAAGTGTTCTTTGGATTTTTTTTAGTTTTATTCAACAACCTGGAGCCTTAGCTATAGCTGACAATGCACAATGAATTGGGAGGGACAAATGTCTAAGAAGTCCAGGCTATGATGTGAGAAAACTGTATGTGCACTCAGCCTTCAGTGCTGACGAGCGACTCCAGAACATGACAACTGAGAATAAAAACTGAGTGCAAGTAGGGATGTACTAAATAGACACACAATTTGTTGGTAGACGGAAGATGCATTGTTTTGCCTGCCCCTGTGTTTATATTGTCCAGCTTATTGCCCATTTGCAACCAATATGCTCATCACCTTCAGCTTCAACCTCTACTACTACTAGCTGGTAAAAGCGAGCTGCAGTTGAACATGAATACTTAAAATCGAAAGAATAAAACACGGAGAAAAGAAAGTGGTTTGTCCTGTGCTTGTCGTCCATGTTTTATTCTTTCGATTTTAAGTACTGTCTAGCTTATCGGCATATAGTTGACGTGGCATGACTTCTAGACAACGCCGGTGTGTATTTCTCTTGTCAGGCGTGGGCATGGCATCGATGGTGATGGTGTGCTTCTCCAATGTGTACTACATCATCATTGTGGCATGGATCATGTTCTACCTCGTGTCATCCTTCACGTCGGAGCTTCCTTGGGAGAAGTGTGGCAACTACTGGAACACCGACAGCTGCCTGGAGCCAAATGGAACTCTGCCTGGAAATGTGTCCTTTGTGAATCCTGTCCAGGAATTCTGGGAGTAGGGTGCTTTGGAACCTCACATCTGCAATTAGTAGCTGCACATACAAATATTGATCCAGCCTGTTGCAGCAAATTTGTCTACTACAATCGAGACTGGTTATAACGAATTCAACAGGAATTGGAAATCGCTTAGCTATATCCGCTTCTTCGTTATATGTGAACTCATACAAATAATACATGCAAAAAAAGAGATAACATGGGTTGTCACGGGCACATGTTTATCGAGCTTCTGCAGAAAGCGGTCGAGGCTTTCACTGCACGCGTCCTCTGCTGAGATCGGAGCTACTTCTCGCCAACTGCAAGAAGTTCCAATCGAAAAAGATCCTGCTACGTACGGACCGTGTCGACAGCTGCAACGGCCCCGCGGAGGATGCCGGCAGTGGACGGCATTCTTTACGGTTATGCGCGCCCCGTCGAGGATGGCACACTTTTGATTCGAGGAGATTGCCTTTGTCTTCCACGTCGTGGTGCCGGTAGTGCCTGGACTCTTCATCAATAATTGGCGAGGATTCACCAAATCGGTGCTTGAGCGAAGTAGGCTTTCGCAGCAACCTCACCGACCAGATGGCGACACGGATCATGAAGCAAACAAAGAAGCGCGCGCAGCACAGAGTTCGCACTGAAGCTTGTCTGTCGTCAGTATAGAGAGCCTAGATCTAAGAGATGGGGCAACTGCTCGATCGGGGTCACATAGTTTGTGGGCCGCGTTTGCAGAACGAGCTGCAGCATGCAAGGAGTCAAAACTCAAAAGCGTTCACCTTCTGAAACGTGTCCGCCTCTCCGCCCAGTTTCCTCGCTGCACTGGCCACGCGACAATCAAATGCAGGTGTACCTACTGCTCCCTCTCTTAAATCTAGGCTCTCTCCGTCATCTCTGCCGGGACGTTGTCGCTAGCGCTCCGAATACCCCTATTGGCATGGCACGACGGCTTCTCTGCTTGCGATGCGGTAAAGCCGCTTCCCAGATGAGGAGCGGGGAGCAGACGACGTTGCAGAGACTGCCGGCGGTGGCCTTACCAGCATCTTCTGTAGCGTATTCTGAGTGGCTTCTTGGCCACGGCAGCAAAGTGTGGCGGTCCAAAAGTACACTTTTCGAATTTTATTCTTTTTACAGCGGAGCTGTTAAGGGCTAGGTTCCCCAGGATCGTGTCCGGTACCAAACAAATGTCGACACAAAACTCTGGATAGCTACCACCATCTATGAGCGACGGCGGCGACCAGACAACTGGCTTGCCGGCGTGCCGCTCATGGATGGCGGCAACTTTCCAGCCTTTCCACTCTGGTTTTCACAAGAATAGAAAGGCTGAATTTCTCTAGGCGTCGTCCTAGATGTCGTCCTCGAGGTTGTCTTAGAAGTCGTCTTTAAGGTCGTCCTAGAGCGTCGTCCTTGAGGTCGTCCTCGAGGTGGTCCGAGAGGTTGTCCTCGAGCTCGCCCTAGAAGTCATCCTTGAGGTCGTCCTCTGAGGTTGTCCCAAACGTTGTCTTCGAGGTCGTCCTAAAAGTCACCCTTGAGGTCATCCTGAACGTCATCCTAGACGTCGTCCCTGAGGTCGTCCTAGGCGTCGTCCTTAAGGTCGTCCCTGAGGTCATTTTCGAGGTCGTCCCTGAGGTCGTCGAGGTCGTCCTTGAAGTCGTCCTGAGGTCGTCCTAGACGTCGTCCTCTAGGCGTCGTCCTTGAGGTCGTCCCACCATAGTATAGCTTCGCTGGTCTTCCTTCACCAAAGTGGAAAGGCTGAAAAATTTTTTTTTTAATTATCACAAAATTTTTTTTTTGCTATATCCGCGTGAGTTGCTCAATTTCCTTCGCTAAAAACAGACACAAATGCATTCAAAAAGTGCAGGCGGGAATGGGAAATCGTGATCGCTTCGCTGTAGCCGTTATTTCGTTTTAATCGACTTCGTTTTTTAACCGGTCTTGACAGTACCATATATTTCATTGCACATAGACCCTGCACTAGTTTATAAGAAAGTTGTGTGCCTACTTTTTCATATTGCAGGTAGGAACCACTTGTGACGATTTATGAGACCAGTAAGTGATTAGGCAGAAGAAACATTTTGACCAAAAACAGTGTACTGCACTGGAATTGTGAGCATGTAAACTTTTTGTTTGATATCCCCATATAGCCTATTCTTTTTTGCCCAAATGTCATCTGGGCCACCTTATTTCGTGTTTTTGTTGCAACCCCATATAGCCTATTCTTTCTTGCCCAAATGTTACTTGGGCCTCTTCCTTTCTTGTTCTTGTTGCGTTATTTTCTGCGATTGGTTGTGCTCAGGCATTCTTAAAGAGGTGTAAAGTATGTATATATAAGGAAATACAGTATGTGAACAAACCATATGATATATATAATCATGAGAAAGTAGGCAAAGTATGAAGGATGTTCCTTATTGTTACCTCTTCATGTAACTGTATTCTTATTTTCTCTTTCCTATTCATTCCTATTGCACTTTGAGATTTTTTAGAAGTTACAGGTGACTAGTGTTCAAAGCGTGATACTAGATTTCTCTTCACGTGGCAATATTGTTGCCTTCCTACTCTCTACTACTTTTTGTTTGTTTGTTCGCTGTCATGAATTATTGGGATTGACAGCTACCTTAGCATCTTTTGTATATTCATCTTGCATTTACCAAACCAATTTTACTTCCTTACGAAACTTATCAAATGCCGTAAAATCCGGAGAGATGCTCCACACCCGAAAGATAGCCCACTCCTATTTTTGGCTTGATTTGTTACGCTTTTTTAAACGCCGAAAGATAGCCCACTCCTAGTAATCGTAGTGTTGGGATCAATGATGGCCTCGGCTTAAATGCGGCTTGTTATCTATGGCGGGATATAAGCGAACGTTGCTGACTGGGAAGTGCAGTCATCTTTGCTTCGTTGCCCCTCGTCACCATAACAAGCTTGGAAGGGACACATGACCTAACAATTGCATTTTAATGCGAATAGCATTCTTTGGATACTTCACGCACTTTTCGTCTATCTATGTATCTATCTGGCTATCTAACCTCTTACGCCGCGGGTCAATAAATAAATAAAAAGACCGGCGCCGGCTGGGATTCGAACCGTTGACCCTTTGATCAGCAGGCAGACGCGCTAACCACAGAGCTATGAAGGCAGTCATTCAACGCACTCTAATCGGTTGTTTATATCTTTACCATAGGACGCGCTTTACAGCGCTGTCACAGCTACCGGTGCGCGCGCTGTTCCATGCACGAGGGCTCATTCCGCTCTCGTGAGGCTGAGCACGGCCGCTACATCACCCTCTCCCGAGCGCGGGAGAGGGTGAGCTAGCGGCCGTGCTCACCCTCTCCCGTTGGTTGAGACTAGCTGAGACGCCAGAAAGTCTGGTCGGTACCATTTTGAGTGTTTAGTGCGTATGGCGCGTGCTTTGCTCGCCTTCCTAAGTGACACAAACGCACGTGCTGGGCTGCGGAGATCGTGCGCAGGGCTGTGAAAGTGTCAACAAATTTAGAATCGCCTCAAGAGTGGGCTGGCGTATCTAGAGTGTGCCGGCCACCTGACGAACGCGCATAACTCCGCACCGTTTGATGCTATTCGCATTAACGTAGATAATCATTCCCAAAGGATGGGTTCTGCTGATTTTTTTAATGTTTTCTTGATTATACACCGAAAGTTAGCCCACTCCATATTTTCACCCGATTTGCTCTAGATTTTAGGTGGGCTATCTCTGGATTTAATTAACGGTAGGCTTCTGCACCTGACGTCACTTCCGGTTAGACTCGAAATCGAAACCAACATTGTCGTCTGCTATCAGTGCATTGGCACCATGTTGGAGGCATTCGGGGTCTTACTGCGGTAGCAGTAGTGCCGTAGAGTCAAAGAGCCGTCTTTGTATAACCACATTTCAGAATATTTTCTTGTCCTAGTCAATTGCAAAGAGGTTCCTCACCTGACACGAAGTGCAGTCCACAAACCCTAAGTTGGGGTACGAAGCTTTTCTGTCGGGATCGTAGAGTTCCGATGCATTTGGCCGCTTCAGAACGGCGGGGCATAGAAGCGGACATCAGCGGTCCCGATGAGCCTATATTGCTGACGATGCCTTGCTATGCACAAGGCAGCAGCAAAACATCACCTGTAAGGTCTGTACCTTGTTATTTTCTTTCTTACTTTGCAGGAAAACACCGGCATCGCGCATTGACAAAATTAAATAAAGCCGACAAGCGCTCGGGCAACTTGAACTTGTCGCGGCAAAACAAATGCGCCTAACTCTTCGTCTGCTTTCTTTCTGTGCTCTTTTGTCGCTTCCTTTCTCTCGGGATCGGAGATGTTAGGACCCAGGATTTGCTGCATTCTGCTCTCGTCTTTACCCACCTGGTTGAGGTTGTGCCGGCATATCCGTTGGAGCCATTCATAACGCCGGCAAACCGATTGCTAAAGCGTTGCCTTGTCCTGGTTCCTAACAATTTCCAGAATTCTAGAAAAACCAATACTGCTGGCCGTAGCTCCGTTGCCACCGACTTTGCGGTTCAAGCAATTATTTACGGCGCAACTGTCTATTCTAGACCTCTAGTGAGTGTAATGCCCCACGGGCCCTCAAGGAAAATTAATGATGATGATGACAAGCTACAGTGTGAATGCGGCCCCAAAGCACACAAAACATAGCATAACAGCAACGAATGCCTCCAACATGGATACCGGCGGGTTCCATTGAGGTTTATGACCCAGTAGCAGCGTTGCATCATGGTCTCGTGCAAGAGCCCTATATTCAATTTATCAGGAGAAACTCAAAACCGTTTGTGGGCGATCAAACCCATTTTTGCAATTTATGCAAAGATCTTTTCTTTTTTTTTTAGTTTGGAATAATGAAGTATGGCTTTGAAATACTCAAGACTGGGGAAAAGAAAAAGAAAATGGGCCCGGACACAGTTTTTGTGTTATCCTCATCTTTATTTCTTTTTCCCAGTTTCATGATTTGATGGGATGTTGCTACCGAACCAGCTCACTTGCATACTTTCAGTACTTTGGCTTTTTCTTTTTTGTGTTAATTTTTCAATTCTCCATCAATTAAAATAAATTGGCACGACTGATAATGATCGCAGCACACGGCAGTCATGCCCAGAGGTTATGACCGAGGGCGCGTAGGAATGGGTGCTGCTTCTCTTGAATTTCCTATCGACCCTTTCTCGTCAGGAGGAGGGTCTTGCAGGCCTCAGCAGGACTCCACGAAATGGGGACCGTCCGTGGGGAACTTGCCCTTTACCTGTTCTTGGCCTGGGTCATTGTTTACTTTGTGACTTGGAAAGGGATTCACAAGAGTGGGAAGGTCAGTCCAGTTCTCTAGTTCCTCAAATGTTTCTTGCCACTTAATTTGTGCAATGCAGACAGAAAAAAAAGAAAAGACACATGCATACGTTAGCGGCAGGCCACAAGCTCCGACATTTTTTTTTAGCCATTGCACGTCACGCTCGCACATACCGCAAAAAGATTGCAATGTATGACAGTGTTCACCTGAGGCGTACTTTCAGATCATCTGGTTCACAGCCCTGTTTCCATATGTCGTGCTGACGATACTGCTCATCAGGGGTGTGACTCTGCCAGGGTCAGGCACTGGCCTCCTCTTCTACGTATATCCAAAGTGGGAGAAGCTTTTGCACCCACAGGTAAACCTTGTCTCATGGGGTCCGTTTCGTTTTGTGGAAACACGTTTGGTGGACGTTTCGTTGACACATTTCGTGGACAGTTTCGTGGACACACATTTTGTCGACACTTATGTTTTGTGGACAATCATACTCTCGTAATGTTTTGTCGGCAACATATTCTTTTACTAAGTAGATTGGATTGGATTACCGACTTCGTTTTGTTTGCTGGAAGTACTGGAACTACAGCGGAGCCACCCAAGTGGCTCTGATAAAGCAGAAACAAATTCACTAACCATAATCCTAGGATTCCAAACAAATTGCTCTATGTGCATCCCCCCCGCCCCCTGCGCTGTTGCCGCCGCCTCTCCGCTCTGCTCGGGGGAAATGGGTTATAATCTTGGGCTCAAGCTTGCATGAAGGTGTGATGATGAGACAAACACAGGAGCCTTTTGATGAAACAAACTGTTGATGAAACACCGCAGTGTCAGTGAAACGTCGTTCGACGAACTGATTGCCACTGCATCACCCGGCTGTGCTTCTCAAGCCTCGCTCGCATTTGCCTTTTCTAATTGTCTGTAATCTGTACTCCACACCAGGTCTGGATTGCGGCTGCCACTCAGGTATTCTACACCTTTGGCATCGGCTTTGGTTCTGTGATTGCCCTAGGCAGCTATAACAAGTTTAACCACAATTTCTTCAGGTGAGGCACTTCTTATTGTTTGGAAAGCGCAATTGACTTGACATGTTTTATTGGACCTTCCCTAAAACTAGGGGGAAAGCAGACCCTCTCAATAAATTTGAACTTGCTAGATTGTTCAGGAAGCACATTTGTTTTTTCGGCGCTTTTGAGATTTGACGCTTCTATGACGAGAGAAAATTGAAATTGTGTCATTCTCTACATACATTTTTTGTGTGGCACAGCATTTTACAACATATCGTAAGAGTGAATGTTTACAATGATTTAATTTACACCAGGTGAGAAGACATGGCGGTTGTAGTGACCCAGGCTCGGCTGCTTTCCCTTCTCCTCTTCCCTGTCTTCCGCAAAGAAAGAGCTTTTTTCATCGTATTAAGCCCCCCGGGAGTCTTATGGGGTGTCACAGGATCGTCCGGGGTTGGTAAGAAAAGGGTCGGGAGACAGAGAGTTAAAAAAAGCAGGGCATATATTTGCACACACAAAAGAAATATCAGTATGGAAGAAAAACAAATGTAATAAGACTACAAGTAAAGTCATAAGAAAGAAACACGCAGTTCAAACTACGGGGCTATCGTCCTAGAGATTCACCGGCATATGTCGTGACGAGGCTCGGTTCCTGGCTTCTGTAGACGCTCAGTCCAGGGACGGTGTTGACGTGGCGTAGATGCTCATACCTCCTCCCCGGCATATGTCGTGACGAGGCTCAGTTCCTGGCTTCCGTAGACGCTCAGTCCAGGGACGGTGTTGACGTGGCGTAGATGCTCATACCTCCTCTGCTCCCTTCACACCGTGCGTAGCGGTGGGTTCTGGTTCAGGTCGTCGATACCGGGACACAGCCGGCATGATCCTTCAACCAGCTGCCGAACGTCGCGGCTCGTTCTCCTCACGCGCCTTTTTCGCACCCGTCACTTCGTCCTTCACGTTCTTCCTTCCACAGAATCATGACATGGGGCGATGTAAAAGCTTAGTCGGAGGCCGTGGACGGTCTGTACTTGCCTGTGCCGCCTATCCTGGGAGTGCTCGACAGATTCCACGACGTAATTGATGTCACTGGTTTGAGTGAAAAAGTGATAAGGACCACAATAGCAGGGGAGCAACTTCTCAGCAAATCCATGACGTTGTGGTGTCCAGATAAAAACTGAGTCACCTGGAGAATATGACACGTTCTGCGTGCTGGGGTTGTAACGGGAACATTGCCGTTCTTGGGAGTCTAGAGTACAAGGCCGTGCCAATTGGGGGGCCTCTTCAGCGTGGCATATTGCGTCCACTGCATGCTCTCCAAGTGTGGCTTCGGGCTGTAGTGGAAAGAGAATGTCCAACATGAGGACTGGCTCACGGCAAAAAAGAAGATTGAAGGGAGAAGGGTGGTGTCATGGCGAGACAAATTGTTATCTAAAGTTGCAAAAGGTAGCGCACAGTCTCAATTTCGGTGGTCACAGGAGGTGTACAAGGCAAGCATGTCGGCTAATGTCCTATTAAGGCATTCCACCAGCCCCCTCATTTGCGGGTGGTAAGCAGTTGTTTTCTTATGAACAGTGGAACAGAAGTGCAAAATTTCGCTCGCAACTCGAGATGCAAAGGGCCGTCTTCGGTCGGAGAGGAGTTCTCGAGGTGCTCCGTGCTTGAGAATGATGTCTTCCAGAAAAAATTGGGCAACCTCAACAGCTCTTCTGGCCAGGAGAGGCTTCGTGGTCGCGTAGCGTGTGGTGTAATCAACAGCGACTGCGATCCAGCGGTGGCCATCTGACGAAGTGGGGAATGGGCCAAGAAGATCAACGCCTACGTGGTGGAATGGGTGTTCTGATGGTTCGAAAGGTTGGAGAAGTCCAGCGGGATGTGAGGATGGCGACTTTGGGCGCTGGCAGGAATTGCACGAAGAGACATAGCTCTTCACAATCCTGTACATGTTCGGCCAGTAAAATCGTTGCGCTCTAACATATGTTCTGAGCACACTTACTAAGTGGCCGGATGACAGAGCATCATGCAACTCTGCGAGGATGGTCATTTGCAGGTTCCGAATTTGTTAATGACGGTGAAATTGTATTTTGGAGTCCAAGGGCCCATCGTCCAAGCCGACCAACAGGATCTTTTATAGACGACAACCAGCACAAGGCATCTCACAGAAAACGGCCAACCGAACGGGTAGGGGCGAAATTTTGTGACTGTCTAGATCAGTGGCGTACGCAGGATTTCATTTCAGGGGGGCCGGACCAACGAGAGTAAAGGGGGACAAGATAAAAAGAAAAGAAAGTCCAAGAGTAAATAAAAGCATTTTCATTTTTTTCCTAATAACTATGCATTCTTCTATTAAGTAATTAAAATAAAGTTGTCATATTGGTTTTGGGATGATTATGACACATAAAAACGATGCCCCAAAAATTCCCCACCAGGAAGGCATTTGCATTTTACTTTTTTATATACAAGTCACGTCAAAAAAAAAAAAAACAGAGTTAGCAGAAAACAAGAATCATAAAAACAAATATTTTGTAAAGGACGACTCCTATGCATGAAGCCTCCAGGCAGCGGGGCTGATAAAACAATGATGCATAAGTAGAAACGCGAAACACCTTGATGGATAGACGATAAACACTGGAAAGCTGCTTCACCATAAATTACTCCCTATCTTAACCTGATCTAACCGACAAAAGTCTCACGTGATTTGTTCGTCGGTGTCGATTTCTAAGGTTCGCGAAGTCCGCTCACAAAATAATAATAATAATAATCTTCATTTGCACGAGAAAGTTTGCCCATTCAGCGTCGTGCAAGGCTAGACAGAATGGTCAGTACCCTTACGCATGTGCGTTTGCTAGCCCGCCGCTGAGTAGGTGTAAACATAAACAAACAGTAGTCGTAAGTACAGTATAAGAATAACAAGTATACACGTACGGAAACAACCAATAATCAGAACCCAGAGGGGAAGATAAGACAACTCGCTGTGCCCCAACCCACCCCCACGCAGACCACGGCGGAGGCCCCAGCCACAAGCCCGAACCCGAGAGCGCACCGCTGTGTGTGGTGCATCCCGCGCAGCCGAGCCCGCAACCGCGGCCCCCGCCACGCTAGCCGCAGGGTGACACGGAGCAAGCGCGAAGACCCTTGGGTGATCCCCTTACGGGCCATCAACTCGTGAAGAGATGCTGGCCGTATCGTCTGCATAGCTCATGGATTCCTCCCTGCCCCGCGGAAGAGGCTTGCGCTCCTTCAGCGGAACAGAGAGAAGCTCACCTAAGCGAAAGTCGAGGAAGTCACACAACGCAACAAAGGGACAATGTAAAATGGTTTCCACACTCACGTATTGCACTTGGCTCTCGTCCTGAGGCAGCAGGTCGCACACTCGCGCCCCTATCTCGCGCGGTTCTCAAACTGCCGATGACAACTTCCGTACTCGAACCTTGAACCGGAAATCCCGCTCATTTAGGCGCCTACATTCACTTTGCTAAGACTTTTCCCGCCATCCGAGGAGCCAATGAGATATCGCTCTTTTTAGACCAATGGGAGCCACGCGGTACAAAACAAACACAGACAATACAAAATCCAATTAAGAAAGGACACGTGCCTAGACCCCCGAAAACTCCCGAAAACCTTCGCCCTAACTGTCGACCGTCAGCCGGACACCGCTTCCAAGAAAAACCCTCGTCGGGGTGCAAGAGCAGTACCGACGCTTCTTCTCAAAACAAAAAAAAGGCTACAAAACATCGAAGAAGCCCCGCTGCGCTCGAGCGAAGCACAGGGCATGGTACGCACCCAGAGCGGGGGTTCTCAAGGAACACGGGGGCCGCTCCGTGGCGACGACAAACCAGCTTTGGCGGCTCCGCGAGAGGGACAGGGGGCACTCGCGAAGCAATAAAAGTAAAAGTAAAGGAATATATTTGTTAATTGATTATTCTCGTCATATTAGATAAAAGGCGTTAAAACTACACATTTATTATTATTTTTACTATGTCATAAATGGCATATTGCATTCCCTTCCCTTTTTATTTCTTTTTTTTTGTTTACAACTTCTCCACGAAGTTTGATATTGATAAACCCGAGAGTCAGTGACCTCGCCGACCCCCCCCCTCGAAAATTTCGCGGGGGCCGCGGCTCCATTGGCCCCTTGTGTACGCCACTGGTCTAGATGACAGCCGGGCACTCTGGCTCAGTAATTGTGTAATTTTGCTCAGTTGAATAACGCGTGCGGCTAGTGTAAGCAATCACTTGTTAGTGTCCTTCTTGATTTTGAGCCAGAATAGCGCCTATTCTGCGGCCACTGGTGCATCAGTCCGTAGCTTGGTGGGGACAGAGTCATCATAATGGCCTAAGATGGGGTTAAACGTTGGAGCGGTTTTCAGAAGTTTGAACGCGTCAGCTTGGTCCGGTTGCCAAATGAAAGCGACACCTCTTTTAGGTAGGTCTGGAAGTGGCGGTGCAATGTATAAAAATGGACTATAAAATGCCAGGAATATGAATGCAGTCCTAAAAAGCTTTGTACGTCTTTAGATGAGAGTGGTTTGGGGAATTCGTGGACAGCTCTAACCTTATCGGGGTCTGGTTGGACACCATTTCTGTCTACCAGATGACCCAATATTTTCATGTGACAGCTGCCGAAGGCATTTTGGCGGGTTTAATTGCAGACCCGTGTTACGGAAAAGGCCGAATACTTGTGCCATGCGGGCCAGATGGGATGAAACTGTGCTCGAAAAAGTAATTGCATCGTTTAGATAACAGACAGGTTGACCATTTTAAACCTTTCAAAAAACGGTCCAGTATTCTCTCAAAGATAGCGGGGGCATTGCAAAGACCGAACGGCATGACTTTTAATTCATAGAGGCCATCCGGAGTTATGAAAGCCGATTTTTCCCCATCTGATTCATCGACATTATTTCGCCAGTACCCCAAGCGAAGTTCGATGGTAGAAAAATATTCAGTGCCATGCAAACAGTCCAGGCTGTCATCAATACGTGGGAGTGGATAGGCATCCTTTTTTGTGATTTTCTTTAAGCGTCGATAGTCCACGCAAAACTTCCATGACCCATACTTCTTCCACACTAATACAACAGGCAACGACCAGGGGCTAGATGAATGTTGCACAATGCCTTTTGAAAGCTTGCTGTCAACCTCTTGTATAACCTGCTGTTCAGTGACGGATCAGCGGTAAGGTCGGTGATGCACAGTTGGCTCGAGTCCGGTATCGATGCAGTGTGTGGTAGATGTTGCGCAACCAAGGCGGCGACTTTCGAAATCAAAGATGTCGTGGTACTCACAAAGAAGATTGTGCAGGAGCTGTTTCTTGTTAGGAAATGAAGTAGTTGCCAGGGAAGCTCCCTTGGGTAATATCTACAGGCCATGAACAATGTTTAATACCCAGACAGAGTTTCCACCGTTGGAGATAAGGACAATACAATGTGGGAGGGCAAGTTCCTTCGAGAAATATATATTCTTGTTAGGAGTAAGAATGTAATTGCCATTCGGAATAAAGTATTTCGATTGAACCTGGATGACCATGGTTACAAGCGGTGGTATCTCGAGACATTAGGTTCAGAAGGGTCGCATGAAATAGCAACGTTGAGGGCTATTGTTCCTGTGGTGCAATCAATTAGGGCGCATGAGAAGATAAGAAATCCCAGCCAAGAATCAAAGCGTAGGGACAACTTGAGATCACTGTATAGAGAATGTGTGCTGTTTCGCAGTTTACGGTGATTCGAGCGCTGCACATTCCAACGGGTGATATAACATAGCTGTCCGTGCTGCGGAGGAGCTTGGAGTTTGGGGGAGTGTGTACCTTCCGGAGCTTGCATCTAAGGTTCTCTCGTAATGGGGATGGCAGCACCGGTGTCCATGAGAGCCAAGATGCGAATACCGTCGACTGTGATGAGGAGCTGATTTTGTGTGGTAGTGAAAACGTCTCGTAGAGGATTTGTGAGCAGGTGCAGTGGTGCAGCCCCACCTCCCGGAGCTGCAGGGCTTAGTTTTATGAAAGGCGGCGATCACGGCCGGAAGGCGATAAAGGAGGGGGCGGGTGACAGAGATTGGCGGCGGTGTGGAGAGGGTGAATGGCAGTACTGCGTAGGCAGATTGAGTTCTTGTTCTTCGTGAGAGGTGCAGTTAGGTTATGGGTTGAAGCCATCTCCAAAGGAGCGAGGCGACTAGATGATGTGAACGTGCGGTGTCCGTCGTTTTCCCGGATGCAACAATAGCGAGCGATATGGCCGGTGCCATGACAATGAAAATAGACTGGTCAGTCGTCGGATGTCCTCCGTGCTGCAGGGTCTTGTCGCTGAACCGGTGCATTGCCGGAGGGCAAGAAGTATGCGGGACGAGCTGGCCAGCGCCGGTTGTCTCGTTGCCCCTTAGGAGCAAACCGGTTTGCTTCTCGTTGTATGATTGCTTGTACGGCAGAGATTGGAACCGCTGTGCCAGGGTGATCGGCAGGCTGGTTAGCGGTAGAGCTTGGCAGCATGGCTTCCAATTTGCGGCAGACTGTCCGGGTTATTTGGCTTTCGAACGCATGCACACCTTTGTATGTCGATGTTGGCGTCATATTTGTGAGGCTCTTGAAGCTGGTCGTGATTCGGCACTTTTTAGCCTCCTCGAAGTGCTTGCACTCGTTGACAACGGCTTCAACAGTGACGCAATCTCTAAAGGCGTTCAGTTGGAAGGCATCGTCAGCAATACCTTTTAAGCTGTGATCAACCTTATCGACGTCAGTGGTGGCTGGGTCGGCTTTCTGACAAAGTGCAAGAATGTCCTGGATATAAGTGATGTGGGATTCCTTGGCTGTCTGGGTGTGAGAAGCAAGCTTTTGCTTGGCGGAGAGCATTCGGCCGGTTGGGTGACCGAAGAGATGTTGTGTTGGTTCTTGCATGCATCTCACGATGCGATGGTTTCTTCGTGTGTGGGAAACCATGTTTGTGCGGTGTCTTTTAAGTAAAATATGACATTCACTAGCATTATGGTTGGATCCCACCAGTTGTGGATGCTTATTTTCTTGTAGAGATTAATCCACTCTTCGACATCTTCGTCCCCGGATCTGGTGAAATGGCCGGGGTTGCGTGGTTGCAAAACGGTTGAATAGGTTGCCGGCTGAGTGCCTTGAGCTTGACAGGTTGGTAGAGGCATTGCCATTGAAAAAGGAAGGCGGTGGTTTAGAAGTTCCAGGTCATTTGGGGAGGCGTAGAGGTAGGGAAAACTTGCGCACCTCCACCAAAATGTTACAGTGAATATTTACAATGATTTAATTTACATTAGGCAAGAAGACACTGAATGATGGCGGTTGTGATGATCCAGGCTTGGCCACCTCTTCTTCTCTTCCCTCTCTTTTGCAAAGAAAGGAGCTGCCTCTTTCTAACAATATCTCATTATTGCCAATGAAGGTTGTTTATCTTTTTTAAGAAAGGGTTTTGTATGCATCATTAGATTGACACTATTTTGTCTTTTTGTCATAGAGACTCCATGATCCTGTGTTTCGTCAACCCAATGACAAGTATTTTGGCTGGAACTGTGATTTTTTCGGTTCTGGGTCACATGGCTTATATTTCTGGAAAAGACGTTGGTGATGTTGTTAAGTCAGGTGAGTCTCTGGTCACATCTCTTATAGCTGCTGTAACCAGCATTCATTGGCTTCTTGCATGTTAAGGTAAACCTCCGAGTAACTTGGCTTTGGACATTGGAGCCGCCTTTCTAAGTGAAGAAAAGCGATCGGGTGACCGAATTGTCCACCGTTTTCAGGACCTGGGTTAGCTTTCCTGGCATACCCCGAGGTTGTGGCCAAAATGCCTGCAGCCCCTGTCTGGTCTGTTCTGTTTTTCCTGATGCTGCTCACTGTTGGTATTGACAGCCAGGTTTGAATCTTTCTCCCACATCTTTTTTTCGAAATCTTTAGGAGAGCAGTGTGGGCTTAAAGCAGTCATGGGCACATTACTACTAAAATGTAAGTTACAGTTACTCAGGCAAAAAAGTAACCCTGTTACAGTTACAAAATTGAAAGAGTAACTTTTTACAGTTACTTTGCTAAAGTAACGCTGTTACTTCGTCGTTACTTTACAAGAGATAAAAGACTATGCTTTTAAATTGGCCTAGATTTTTTTTTTTTTTGTAAGACATTGGGTTGTTTTTGGTAGTGAATCTGATTATTTTGAGAAACTAAGATTTTCTTAATAATCAATATTAACATGTTTGGTTCTTCCTATTTCAATTTTCACTGTGAACAGCGCCTTGAACAACACTATAATTTAAGGCAGAATCCAAGTGAATCCAGTATATAATAAAGAATTTAGAGTTTCTTCTTTGGCAAAATTACAGGCGAATTTAGTTCTTCAAAATTTTGACATAGCAGATGCAGATACCTGCTGATGATCCGCGAAGAACTTTAAAATAAGCGTGACCACCGTGAGGTATACACGAATACAACGTAGCACGCGTTTAGATCTCGTGTATATCCAATCATGGTGCGAGTTTACAATCAGTCGATTTTAATTTCAGATTTCTTTGGTGAGGCAAAATGGGATGGAAGCAATAAATATTGTGCAAATGTGAAGTCAATAACAATATAAGTAATACCTTGCAATCGGCTTTGTAGATGTTTTTTAATGCCACTCTAATGCGCTTGTCGGTCGAATCGTTTTCTACTGTGTGCAACTTTGTAGATGTTTTCTCATGCCACTCTAATGCACTTGTCGCTCGAATTGTTTTCTACTGTGTGCGCACTATCATGAAAAACGAATCTCCTTTTGAAACTTGGAGATCAACGTTGCGGCAACATTCCTCCGTCAAACCCGCGGAACACGGCAGCGGTGCAAAATACAGTAGGCTCGCGATCATTCAAACTCAGATATTTCGTACTTCCGGTTAATTCAAACAAATTTGAAAATTTTGGTTGTTCCGCTATGTTCTTAATGTATTTATAAGCCGCTTAATTCATACTTTTTTGTTCTCGCGGCCCAGTTGAGTGCGCTTCTTTCCGAGCACCGGTGCACCGCAGAGAAGCAATACCCGCGTAGCTTGCTTTTGCGAGTGTTGCTTCTCCGCAGTGCACCGGTGCTCGGAAAGAAGCACACTCAACGGGGCTCAAGCGGGCACACATTAGCGAAAAACGGCATTCACATTATGTGCCTCAAGACTAGCAATGATGACCAAGACGACATCGAGGATGAGGAACAGCTCACTGGCATCATGCCTTCTGGCCTTGAAGCACATAATGTGAACGCCGAGCTGGCAGAATATGCTAGTCTGGACGAGGATATGTGTGTTTGTCGTGATGGCTCATTAAAGGACATAGTACAAAGAGTTAATGCCAGCACAGTGAGAGTGAAGATGATGAAGAAAGGGATGACCCACTGCCAACTGTCACAGCCGCAGAAGCCTTTGAGCACATCGCTCAGCTCCGGAAGTTTATGTCTGCAAAAAAAGAGTCCCGTAAAGAGTTACTTGCGTTGGCTGGTATTGAAAATTTTGTTTTGAGATCTCATGTGCTGACTAAACAGTCCACAATCGACAACTTTTTTTCCGGATGAATAAACTTAACATCACAGTTCTTTCACCAATGTGTTATGTCTGTACTTGCTTATAATTAGGCCTATGTAGAGTAAATTGGCAAATATCTGTTTTGTATGTGTAGCTATCCATGTAACAAATTATAATGTTGTCTAGTATCATATTTAGATGAATTTCTGATTATTCAAACTTCTGATAATTCAAACTAAAATGTGTGACTTCCTGGAGTTTTAATTAATGAGAGTCTACTGTAAGCACTGATCGAGGTACAAATGACCACTGCCTGTAGAATTCCAGACGGCTGTTGCAATCTTTTCTCCGCTACTTCCTAATTAGATCGAACACGTTTGTGCTCCTCAATCTCATTACCCGAAATAGAAGAGACCACCCGGAAAACCCACGACGTGAATATCTATAAATCAACTGATGCCAAGTGCCCCTGGTCCCGGCTAAGGGCAGTTTTTCAATTTCAAGGAAATACAGAAACAAGCAGAACAACAGACGTTTCGAGCGAATACTTTTTTCAAGGAACGGGACCCGAGAAGGGACAACAAGTGGGTGACAGGAGGCAAAACCAGTAATAGGGTTGCAAAAAAAAAAAAAAAGGGAAGGGATAGAAAATGGACTTAAAGTCGAGACCCCGCAAGAGAGCATCTGGAAGTTAGACAATTCAAATTAGAGGGGAAGGAAACATATATTTGGCGGCAAGAAGACGAGATTCGGAAAATTGGTTGTGCCGTAAGCCTGCAGGCTTTTGGGGTGACAATCACCAAAAACTGCCCTTTGGAAAAAGCACTGGCTCCCTCCGCCGGATGAAGAAAAGAAAAACACTTTAGAGATGCCGCACTTTGTTACATCTGTGTGCGCTGGGGGCGATATACCATACATGGCGGGTCATCCAAAATTTAGTTTATTTTTATTTTTTTCCTTTGTGTTTTAGACGGTTTCTGCAGCAGTTTTTGCTGTGCCCTTCCCGTACCAGGACTTGGGACTCTCTCACGAGTTGCAAGACGATTTGGTGGTCGTGTTTGCAATATTTTTGTACCGAACGCTGAGAAGTAACTGTAATGATGTTACTCTTTACAGCTACTTTCGAAAGCTAGTAACCCTGTTACAGTTACGAGTTATTTTCACTAAGCAGTAATGAGATAGTTATAAGCTGCTAAAAAAAAGTAACTAGTTACCGGTAACGCGTTATTAGTAACTAGTTACTGCCCAAGATGCTGCACCGAAATTTAGATTTCGCAAAATTAAGTTGCAAAAGCGTTAAACGGGACGCCACAGACTCCAAAACGTCACTCGTACATCAATATCTCATACGGATGGCCGTATTTTTGTAAAAGGGCGCGATCAAGCGAGGGCTCTGACATCACAATCCTCCTGGAAAAGTTGGGAAGGAGGGGAAGCGGCCTCACTTCTCTCCTCGCTTCAGTTCACCAGCTCAATGGGACGAAGGGAAAAGAAGAGGGAATGAGAATCGTGATGTCACGTCTCGTCAGCCGTGTTTAATCGCGCACTTCTTTTCTAAAAATATGGCCATCCAGTGGAGATACCGCTGTACAAGTGATTTTTCTGGGTTTTGCAGCGTCCCACTTATCCAGACTTGTTTTAAGAGCTCCAAATTTTAAATAAAAAAAAATTTAGAAGCAACGGTGAACTGCAATGGTCTGTTTTTGTCTAAAACTGACATTGGTACATGTCTAGCCCACTTGGCATGAGCTGGTGGCTTTTTGTTGCTATATTCAGTTCTGTACAGCGGAGGCACTTGTTGCTGGATTTGTGGATGTCTGGCCGTTCCTTGTGAAGTACCGCAAATACGTGACGCTGGCGTTCTGCACCATCCAGTTTCTGCTCGGCCTACCCATGGTGATGCAGGTACAGCTGTCGCCCTTGCGGTCGTCAGTCGTGGGCAGATTGCAACTTCACTGTGTGTCATTTTGCAGGGTGGCATCTACTTGTTTCAGCTCGTTGACAGCTACGCCGTCTCGGGAATCACACTGTTGACCATCGTTTTCTTTCAAACTGTTGCAATTTCTTGGTTCTATGGTGAGTATGGCCAAGGATGGATGGATAGATGGTAACGGCTGTACCCTCTATAACAAGCGGTAGCTTGCGCCACCTAGCCTAGAAATTAAGAACCAAAAGTATGATTTATTTCCTTCGCCAATTTGCTTAACCTCTGCAATTCCTATCACCTGGCGGTGAAGCCTTCAAGTCTTAATAACCTCCAGTGTTGCTGTATTTTGAAGCCTGTAGTTTATAAACCCTTCTTCCATTTGACATAAGCTTTGGTTCAACCTTTTTTGCTCTTTGAATCATCTGTGCTACTTCACTTGCCCACAGGTTCTCGCAGGTTCGCCAGCAACATCAAAGAGATGATTGGGTATGCCCCAAACCTGTTTTTCAAACTAGGCTGGGCCGTCTTCATACCCTTCTTTTGCATCGTAAGTGTCAGTGCATTGTTCTAATGTGGAGCAGGGATGCCATGGCCAAGGGCTCACGTAAACATGCACTTTTCCTTCCAGACGATATTCACATCTTCGATTGTTCAGTACAAGCCTCCCGTGTACGCAAAGACCTACTTCTACCCCTGGTGGGGAGAGATGATTGGTTGGCTGCTGTCACTTGTTTCCATATCCATGATTCCGGCGTATGCCGTTTACTATCTGGTCAGCTCCGAGGGATCCTTTTCTGAGGTGTGCATTGCACGTTTTAGGTGTGGCCATGCCAAAAACTTTGTTTTATAGACAGACTTCAAAATCACGCATGCAGTAAATGACTTAATTTTGTGAGTTATGTGGACTGCTGTATCGCTAAAATTGGTGTTGCAAAAGAGGCACTGTCGAGATGACAGTGCCTCTTTTGCTTTTGGAGAGTTGTAGTGCTCCCTGAAAAAAAATGTTTGCCGACTTCAACCTGTACTAGACCAAATTCGTGAAGTAGCGAGCCTGCAAAAATAGACTTGGTTAATATATATGTACACGGGCCGCCCCCCAAAAATTTACAAGGTTTTTTTCATTGCAAAATTAAACTATGCATTGCCGAGCGCTCATCCTCAGTCCGAAGGTAGCACTAGAGGTACGAACCAGATGCCAAAGTTTCAGCATAAACCGTAATTTCATTAAAAGTTCTAAATGATTTTCTGAAAATGCCAATAGGAACATGGTGGCCGCCGGAGCTCTCGAATACACAGAGCATTATGGTGCCAGAAATCGAAACGGCGAAAATGGGCTCCCTTTTCCCATTGAAATTTACAGAAAATCACTTGTAACTTTTGAATAAAATATTGGTTTGTGCTGAAACTTTGGCATGTGGTTCGGACCTCTAGCACTACCTTTGGACGGAGGATGAGCTTTCGGCAACGAGTAGTTTATTTTTGCAGTGCAAAAAACACTGTAAATTGTTTTGGGGAACACCCTGTACTTCCTATATTTGTGTATTGTGAGGCTTCACGGAGGAAAATGTTTAAATTGCATGCAATTATATCTAGCCGTCCGATGGCCTGCAATCTGACGGAGGCTTGTTGCGGAGAACTCATGTAATTGAGCTTTCCATTGCACGTCGAAAGATCCCCAGGTGGTCCAAATTAATCCTGTCCTCTGCTGGGGCGTGCCAGATGCCAGTCATTGGTTTGGCACATTAAACCCCCAAAATTTTAATTGTTTTTTTGTCAAATTGTGTTTAGGAATAAAATCTAATCTTGTTTTTAGATTTCTCTTTAGTAGGAGCAGAACTAATAGTGTATGCAAGTAGTCGTCTCACAGAGTGCATTCGTGGGACCATGTACAATTTTATAAATACTGAGCATCTTTTTCTTTCCAATTTCTGGCATACGTGATGAAAACACCAAGTTGTAAATGCTATAAAAATGTAGCACATCACATGCTACCTAACTATACTTGTCACATCAAGGAAAAGGAAGTTTTGGCTCAATATTTGTGCACTGCACAAAGCAGTTCTCACAAGATTCGGTTGTCAAAGGAAAAAATGCCTTTGGCGTCTGAAACATGTACGTCTTGATAGAATGACAATGCTAATCTGAGATGCACCTACATTTTTACTACGGCTCTTGAGCTGAATTACGAGTATAGTACATTCTGTGTCCAGGCATGCACTTGAAAAGGGTGTGTGGCAGTGTTCGTTTTGTGTCTCGATTTTCCTCGCTTTTTATTCCCAAAGCGCATCAAATGCGGACTGACCTCCACGTGTCGCAGAAGGCAAAGGGTTCCAGAAGGAGTACCTTTACAGCCGGTACTATCCGACGCTGCTGACAACAAGAATAGCTCCTGACTTGCCATACAATACTCCCTACCTCGTCAACAAGCCGTGTCTGACCAAAATGAACAGTGGCCTCTTGAAATGGTTTAGTCCTTTGGGGGGGGGGGGGGGGGGCAGGCGTGTTCAATGAAAACATACAAATGCTGGTTTGTGTTATATCACTGCCTGTTAACCTCATTTGCTTGTTTGGACATTGATTACCATTTTGTGTCACAGGAAATTTTGCATATTTTACCAAATGTCATTTTGGCAGTCAGCGAATAAAGACATGCTACACGAGGCGACTGCTGAAGGACATGTTAACAGCCTGAATTTTGCACGCGATTGCAGTACAAGTAGTATTAGCGTTTTTGGTGCTTCAGTTTTTATGTTTCGAATACCATTGCTTGCAAAACTTTCTCCAATTAGGAAAGGGTTGTGTAAATGTGTTCTGCATTTAGTAGTTTTTGAATAGTGTATTTATAAATAGTACAGTATAAAGAGGCATCTTTTGGACATAAATGTACAATGTGAAAGTATTTTGCATGCACCAGTGTTGTCATTTCTACATTCTACCCTTCCTAATATATTGAGCCCTGTGATGACCCTGCATTTACATTGGATTGGCAATAAAACTTCATAACTACACACTCCACTACAATAAAGCGATAACTACGGGTAGCTATATGTGAACCACAGGGCACTCTGGGAGTAGCCCTGCACTACATGTCGATAGGGTGCTTTCACATGACATCCCTCTCTTAGTGTGTTGTCCTGCAAAAGTTCTTTCCCTGCACGTGCAGAATGGCAGGTAACGAAAAAAAAATCGACGTTTACACTTCTCTGTAACGCGAAGTTGGAGTGCAGCTCTTGAGCTACTTTGATTTTGTGATATACCATAGCAGAAAGTCTGATAAATATATACTATATAAATATATATATATTTTTTTTTTTTGCTTGAGGTTAGGCTTGAGAGGTTGAGGAGGGTTCCCCACAATGCAATGCAGTGTTTGTTTTAACGTGAAACATTTATTAGTTCTTGCTCCAGATTTCGTGAGGCCATGGCCTGTGATGTCGTGCGACGTCGGGTTCTCTGCTAAATTTAGCTGGAAAATTGACACCACATGACCTCATCAACAATTCAATTTCCCTGCTAAATTCAGCGGCGAAAATGACGTCGCATGACTGTGTCACGTGACCTATACACAAATTAAGTTTCCCCGCTAGATTTAGCGGGAAAATTGACGTCGTGACCGCAACACCAATTCAGTTTCTCCGCTAAATTTAGCGGGGAGAACGATGTCACACTACTTCATGTCATGAGGCCTATACACAAATTCGGCTTCCTCGCTAAATTTAGTAGGAAAACTGACGTCGCATGACCAACACCGATTCAGTTTTTCCGCTACATTTAGCAGGGAATTGAATTGGTGTATTGGTCTGCGACGTCCCATAATGCAACACTCGCAGTTTAAATGGGTGCCCAAGAGCTGTGCTTTAAAATTGTGCCAGCGCGCAGAGTGTTTAACTTCCATGGCATCTATAGGCCAGTGACCTGCCAAGTTTAGATCCCTGCTTTTGTCAAAATCTTCAAGCTGCACCTTGTACAGAACTTTCAGAATCATGTGCGTCTGAAGGTGCCCACGTCTGCATTCTTGTGATAATAAACTGTGCAACATGGCACCCCATTTTTGCATAGTAGTCTGCTGCTTTCTTGCAATATCCAAAGTTTTACCTAATGCATTACATTGCTTTTTTCACCAGGTGTGCAAATACATTTCTCCTCAAGACACCTAAGATGGTTACAGAATAACCTCCGATCATATGTTGTATAAGCTCGCTCCACAAGAATGCCACTGGTTAAGTATTCTAATATGGTTAGTTACAGCTATGAGGTATGCTACCACATCTTGGTGGCAGCATGCCCCTGAAGATGCACTGCTTCTGAAAGCAGATGAAAAGCGCATAGAAACTTGGAATGCTCTAGAGCTTTGCTCATGCCGCCGACGAATGGCCTGTCCACTTAAGTATGTTGTCTGCTTTTTTTTTTCTGTATACAGTAAACTTTTGTTAGTTCGACCCCGTTTAATTCGATCGTGTTCAAAAGTCCCGGCGAGCGCCCATACATTTCTATGGGAGGAAAAGTTCAATAGTTCAAACTCGGGAAGACTCCGCATCGGATAATTCGTCCCCAGCGAATGCGCGCGGGCTCACATTGCACGGCACCACGGCAGAAAAACCACCAACGTACGGCGCAACACGGGCCCTTTTCTGCAAAGCCAAACGTGCGCAAATATGCGCCTGCTCCTCTACGCCGTTGAGATGGACCGTCGCGAATGACACGAGCCAGCGCAACCAACCTGGCGTGGAGTAGCGCGAAGAACATATCACGTGGTCGGGCGCGCACGAGCCAGCGCGCGCTCTAAAGCGTTTCTGTAGCATCGTGTGCGCTCCATCTTGCGCACCAGAAAGCGCAAATTCTCTTTTCCTTTTCTTTATTTTTTTTTTGTCAACGACGTTTTGGTTGCTTGGCGCCAAAGTCGGCTCGAAGCTTCCTCAGTGCGCACTCTCAAAGCGCTTCTTTGTAGCATCGTGTGCGGTCCATCTTGCACGTCAGAAAACGCGAATTCTCTTCCTATTTTTGTAGCCAGCCGACTTTGGCCAGGCGCCAAAGTCGGCTCGTAAAACTTACTTTTGTCTTTTTTTTTTTTTTGTAGTGCGCTATTTTTTGGGGACGTGTTTAGTTGCACAGCTCTCCGAAGCATGCTTTAGGACACGCGTTTTAAGCGCAGACGGCAGCAGACCATCCGTAAGTACTTTGGACAATAAAAGGAAGTTTAATTTTAACCGTTTTTCTGTCCTTTTTAATTCGGTCATTCGGATATTCGACCGAATTTCAAGGTCCCGTCGAGGTCGAATTAACGAAAGTTTACAGTAGTAGCAATAGACAAACCAAATAGCCACCTTGATAAATATTGTGATCTACAGCAGGTGGGCTGCACCACCTACACAGAACCGGACCTGACCAAAAAGAGGTAACTTTCTGCTAAAAACATACCTAGCTCAACATTGCATAAAGTACTGGCTGTAGCCCTACAGAATGCTCCACCAAACTTGACCAAATGGTCCTTGGGAGAAACAAATTTATAAGCAAAGTAAATGGACAGTGTTCAATCAACAGAATCAAGAATGAACCAGTTTCATTAATATTTTGAGAATCTGTTTATGTGTAGTAGCTCTTAACACCATAACTCACGACAGTGGCAGCGTTGGTTAAAACGTACAAAAGGTCAGTAAAAGAAAAAAAACACCTTTCAGTGCAAAATGCACTTTCCAAATCGAGGAAAGACGGCAATAACCGACAGATCTTGCTGCCCGACAACAGGGCCTCATCAAGATTGGGAGACTTTCCAGGCCTCCGGACAGCATTCACTCCACCCTCTCAAATGCTGCCATCAAGTAGTCCTTGGGCACGAAACCCACGCCTCCCTTCTGTCCTTGCACCTTTGCGACCCACCAGGCCTGCACGTCGTACTCCCTGCTCAGCACCTTGAGCATGTCCCCCTCCGAAAGGAGAGCTCATCCCCACGCTCCCCAAGGCAGTCCCAGAGCGCCAGGTACCAGTCCTGATAGTCCCCTTCCACCACTTCATCTTCCGCCGCATCCTTGTGGCCGTGGCCGGAGCTCTCGAGGTAGCTCTCACCATCTTCGTAAAGTGGCTCCTCTTCGTCGGCGTCTTCAACAGCCGTGGTCCGGTCGCCGACGTACTCGTACGAGAGTTCCCGGTCGATTTCGGGCGAGTCCCTTGCTGCCGGAACTTTCGGCGACGCCCTATTGACGTGTTCTCGCTGAGGGGTGTGGCTTGCCAGAGGGGAAGATCCGGACGGTGATGCGGAGTGACTGCCATTGCTCCCAACCTCCAGGTGTGACTCGGAGCCTGAGGGGAGTGTGTGACAAAGAGAAAGCTGCACTTTTCGAATGTTTGGTGACCGTAAGGTACAGTCGTGAATCACACAAGCGACAACACTCCGTCTGCCCTTTTTCTATGACCGCGGTCTCCACAATCCCATTATCCCTCGATTTGTCGGAGAGTTAAGAGACTGGAACCTGAACTTGTGTTCCAGCCCTAGTTTGGATCATGAATGTCCTTAATAGCCAGCAAATACTCCAAATAAGTATGAAGGGCTGTTCCCTCTCGTATATCATATGACTGTGCATTTTATAGCTGCGATTGGGGGTAATGACGTGGAAAATATCTGCATTACAGAATACTGAAGCATAAATTTTCTCTCATAATGTGCTGCTATTTTTGGTCTGCTTCTACAAAGAATGTCTAGTATAGACGATTTCAATGCGTCAGTTACCTGAGCCGCCACCAGTGGGCGCGCTCCCCAGGTTACCTCGCTTGCCGGTGTTTGTGTGACGATGAGTGACCGCACTGGGACAAGTAATTGGCATCCGACGGGCAAGGCGTGCTCTATTATGGGTTGCAAAAACTGCCATGGCGACAATGAGGTCTGGAACTGCACTGTGTGCACTGAACATGCCCCGCTGAAGCACGCAGACTCTTCATGCTTGGTGCTGTTTTCGATGCACGGATTCACACTGAACAACCCAAACTAATAACGTAACCAGAATTTTTTTTTTTTTTGGAGAGGGGGGAAGGGGGGGTTGGGGGCGGTTGAAGTTGGGATGTCCATGAGTTGGGGTGTGGGGAGGGGGTCAAAATGCATGTGTATAATATAGGATCTGCTGTGCTTGAGGGAGGGGGGGGGAGGAGCTGAAGCCCCACGAGCCTCCCCCTGGCTACACCACTGACCCGAGCAAAGCATCTTTAAGACGTCCCGTATTAAAGGTCAGTGGCGTAGCACCTTTCCTCAGGCTGTGCTAGCAAATTAGCGACAACTCCTTTTTGCAAGGCTTTCTACCTAACGCATAGGTTATCTGCTGTAACTCTGCTGTAAGAGGTGGACAGTTATCTGCTGTAAGAGGTGGACAGTGGCATTAATGTGCATTGATGGAAGGGGCACGTTTGAAAGTGAATAACTTAAACAATAAAATTAGGAGAATTCTAACACCTAGAAAAAATACTGTGGGTGCAGCTTGCTTGTAATATATAGTAAAAATATTTATTTCAATTATATTTCTTTTTCTAAAAATTTTCAAACATGCTGCTTGAACACAGAAGGTAAAATTTAGAGGCCTGTACCTCATGAAATAATTTAATCACCATTAAATACTTTTCAGATAGTATTCTTATTATATGTGGCTATTATTTAAAATATATATTAGGTATCTGAGTGTTACGATAGTCGTGATATGTCTAGGCAAACACGAGAAAAATCAAACAACGAAAAATTCCGATGCAAATAAGAAGAAAACACCACCTTCGATTTTATTTAAATTTGGGTACCCTGTCATACTTTATTTCGGCATCCATTTTTATTAAAAACATGTTGCATTATTTGATTGAGAAAGAAGGCATAACTTCCCAGAGTAGGGTCCTTTTTCAAAGCCCACACTTAGCAGTGCCCTATACGAGAAGTGACTCTGAGTTCCAATTTCATGAAACTAACACCGATTGATCACAAATCCAAACCCAAATATCTATCATTGCATTAACTGTATTTAAGTAAAAGCTGAACATTTGGCATTTAGTGCTTTCAGGTCGCAGTTCAATGCGTGGGATTTGGAGGAGCGCACCAAGAGCCCCATTTGGCACTAGACGCATCACAACCAAGCCAGCAAGTACTTCAAAGGAGAAAAAGAAGAAATATTCTGCTCTTATCTTTTATTGCATAATGAAATTGAAGTATCTGGCACATTACAGCTATAATATCTTCCAAGTAACCAAGGAGAGGTGTCGTGCAAAACAGCTCGCTTGGCAGTATGTGGTGCAAAAAAGAAAGCTTGTACTCCAGAGTTGGAGATGTTAAGTACGACACCCATCCCCACCAGTTTCAATACCGACGGGTGTTATACTGGTGTACATTCACATAATCACTGTCGCATAATGCTTGTCAATAACCCCCAGCCAGCAGTCATACTGCACTGGCCAAATTGCCTCTTTACAGCAGCCTCGTGGTACAAACATGTTCACCATGTTTTTTTGTTGTTTTAGGCTTTACGAATTTGTTTTTAAAAAAGCTGTGAAAGCTGCACTAATGTAACATGTGCAGGCGAGTTACATGGCCAAGGGGACATAAAATAAAGTGCTAAATGTCATTACGAATTGAATAATTAACTAAAATTTGTTAGTTATCCATTTAACCCCTTAACCATTTTTAGTTCTGTGGAATTTCTGACCCTCAACTGCTTAATTGTTGTCTTCAAAATTACATCTGTTGCCTTCAAATCAAGTTTCTAGCCACCAACAGAATGGGAGAAATCTTTTAAAAATTCAGTGCTCCCATCTGTTGGCAGAGCCTCAAACCAAGCCATGAGCAAGCCTGGTTCGTCCAAAACAATGGAGTGCGTGAAACGAGGAACGTTAATGAGCTGTAGTCGTCCTGAGCAGTTTGGGGACTGCTTCATGTTAAAGAGCTAGGCTGGTCCAACACGGTTAGGGGGTTAATAAAGGATTAATAAGTGAAAATAAACATGGTTCTAATGGGAAACCTGCAGAGCATCATCAAAAACCGCAAATTCAATAAATTTTAGAAATAGCTTGAGCACGTGGGAAGCACAGTACAGCGTCTACGTTACCACTCACGCAACAAGCTCAAGGTTGGTGGTGGGAAAACGTCGGTGATAAGAGACGGAGAAACCGCACAGGCGCATCATCGCATCGCTAGCCTAGCACCTGTCGCACCAGTAATAACTCGGCGCACCACAGCACTCTATGTGCTTCTACAATTTACTAATTGAGTGGTTCTTGATGATGTTTGTCTGTAACTGGAACCACATGTCTATCCTTGCTAATTAAGATGTTAATCAACAAATTCTAGTTAATAATTCAGCTTATCACAATGATTAGCCCCCTATATTATGTCCCCCTGGCCGTATAAATCCCTTGCACAGACCGTATTAGTGTAGCTTTCACGGCTTTTCTAAAACAAATTAGTAATGCCTAAAAAAAAATACACCCTGTATATAACCAGATCATTGCTACGTTTCGACAGAGGTGCAGAGCCGGCAATTGGCCCAAGGCTAATCGAGTAACCCGTAGTTGCGTTTCACAGGTGTCAAGTGTGGCTTGATGGCAGAACCAACACAAATTGGCATGAGGAGCAGGCGTCCCTATTAAATACCAGAAACGCCGTGCGTGAGATCTTACCTGATGAAGGCGTTACCTTGCTGTTTTTTTCAATTGCTGAAATCCACTGTTTCATGTCCTTGGTGTTGAAGGCAATGAACTGGAAAGGTGTACAAGTTTAGTACATGCAGAAAAAGATTACAAACAGTCACAATTCAAAACTTTTCTGTCTATAAATTTGGCTCTGTCAAAGTCTTGTGTACTTATTTCGCAAAGATGAGTTGGTTTAACCCTGTATTGTTTTTGGCCTCCATACAGCTGTAGCAGGTGCAACTGAAAAAAAACTAGTAACACATATATTAAATCCATGCATGCTCACTGAACTTAAATCACTTTTCCGAGCTACTCCATGCTCCTGCCGAGGCATTTTCCAGATCACTACAGATTTCAAAGAGAGCGATAGATGTCGAGTAACACGAGTGAAAGAGCCAAAACATTCCGATTTTTCTTTGGAACAGAATGAAACTTCACAAGTAGAAACACAAACAAACACTAAGGCACGGATACTTTATATGTGCTGAGAGTGTGAACACACCTGGTAAGTTTTCTTGCCAGGGCAGACGATCTCAAAGGCAGCATCCTTTTTGGAAGCGTCCTTGGTGGAGTAAACAAAGGGACGAGCCTCGTACGAGGCAAGTGGAATCTGACCCTTCTGCCGTTTGTCTGTCGGCTTCTCGTACAAGTACAGCACGCCATCCTTAATAGCACACCACCTCTTCTGGAATGGGCTTAGGAGTCCACCAAGTCTCTCTGCACAAACACATAAAATTTCAGTGCACTTTTCTAGCATAAAGAGATGCATAGTAACAGCTTACAACAGCTCAAAACATCTCCGGAAAATCGTCTTGTCCGTCTTGGTGTTTTATGATCTTCCCATTATTTATATTAAGTTCAAGAACGTCTCTAGGAGATTGATGGAACCCATTTGTAATAAGTAAGGAGAGTAAAGACTGAAGCACATAATGCGATTCTATGAAAAAAAAAATATGCATGACGCCACATTGGCGTCGTCATGCATTCGCCTTTCCCGACACTCACTATGATGATGCCTGCATGGCGTAGCACGCAGCGAGAAATCAATCCAGATAAAAAGGCACAAAAAGCAGGTTGAGATGAATCATCTTTTGAAGAAAATTATTCACCTGCAATGTGTAAGAGTTACATCTCAAACATGAAGTAACAGGAAAAAAGAAACAAAACTGCACCTTTTCCTTTTTTCTCGAGGATACCCGTTTTGTCTGCCTTGGAAAGTTCGCTTGCCGGGATATCAACGACAGACCCTGCAAGCAACAGTACCAGGCTCTACATCCTTTGGTCGTCAGGAAACATTTCGAACACGCTAAACATAATGGTTACAGCATGTAATCTAGACACTGGTTAGATGGCAAAACCGTGGAAAGCACACTGTAGCAGTTAGCTGCATGCACTTCAGTGCATAAAAAGTTGACTAGAGGGAAGCGGAGCAAACAATATCCTCACCATCTTCGGTCTGTTCGTCCATGTCGACAGATGGCCTGGTCTCTAGTCGAGGAAGTTCTCCCGGGATGGCTCTGCGACTTCATCTGCTGCGTCTTCGATGAGCAGGGTATCGGAGTAAACGTAATCTGTTCAAATAGTTGAATGAAGGCAATCAATGCCGTATGGTCACACAACGGACAACAATTTGTCTGTGATACTGGACCAACCACCAATGATATACCCAAAACTTTTTTTTTTTGGGGGGGGGGGGAGGGGGTAGGGGCGGTTGAAGCCTCATAAGTTTCTCTTCTGGCGACGTCACGGCCATGCATGGTTTCAGAAAAATTTCCACCGTAGCTCTGTCATTCTCAGTAGAAGACACGCACACGAAATGATCACCTCACCTGGACTATTGTCGTGCGTGTAAGCAGCTTCTCTCGAGGCCAGCGCTGCTCCTATCTGCATGTCCAGGTAGGGATGTGGGCTGGACAAGGGCCGCGGAAGCTTCCAGCCTTGCATCTGCTCCGCATTGGCCAGATCCAGCGTGAGGAACTGGTGGGGGTGCTCGCGACAGAGTCGCTGGAGCTTTTGGACAAGTTCCTCCCTGGCCGTCACGGCGGCAGGCGAAAGCTCTTCCTTCTCGAGGGTCGTGGTCAGGAAAGAGTTCACATCTGTCCGCGTGCAGTGATACAAACGGGGTCATTGACAAACGAGACGACAGACCAAAAAGCGAGCGAGCGTTGCTGCGAGTCACGCCCGCGCAAAAAAGCAGCGCCCGCTTCGCGCTTTCTCCCAAGTTTTGACTCCCCCGCAAAAAAAAACAAAAAAAACACGTATATATATGTTGTAACGTTTTGTCACAGATGAGGTCGGTTCCGAAGAATAAAGAGCGATCTCCAAAGCTCCTCGAAAGCAAAGCCGAGGAGCTGACGCGAAAGTCCAAAATCATGATTCACGAACCTTTGAGTATTTCTCTCACTTGATCGTTGAATTTCAACATTGCCTCGCCTGTACGCGAGCAAGTAGCGCTTAGATTGAGCAAGAGAAGTAACTCCGGCGGAACGTGGTGTCTGTACAGTTGGGCCAACAAGTTTAAACAAGTAATTTGAGAACTTCGACAAGATAGCAATTGTCGCTTCCTGTGCGAAATGGGCGAAACGAAATCCGCCTCTTCGCGTGCAGGCGTGCATATCGGATGTATTTTCATTTAGGTTGTTCATGCTAGTGGATAGATGGCGCCACCTCCCCGTAAAATTGAAAAGGGGCTCCGGTACGTTAGTTTTTATTTCGAACTTCGTTAGAACTTCGAAAAAACCCGTGCAGAATGTCGCCATACTCTGGCATACTCCGTAACGACTAATATGTTTGCTTTGTTTTATAATAATGCGGAGCTTGAGTTCGTCTGCTTCTTTTGCAAGGGTTGTGTTGACGTCAGAACACCTAGCTCCGATTATGGCTCTGATTGAAGGATAGTGGGTAGCCTCAAAAATGTTGCCTGAAAACAAGCTGCCTTGAGTTCTACCCACTATCCTATGCTGAACCGAAATCTGGATTCCACAATACACGACGGCAAAAGCGTGCAACGGGATGCTACAAGCACCAAAACATCACTCATACAGCGATATCTAAAAAAAAAAATAAACGTATCTTTCAAAAAAAAAAAAAAAAAAAAGGAGGCGCATTTGACAGATATGTTTACGTCTTGTTTCTCCGAGAAGGAGAGGGAACGGCCTCGCGTCTTCTCAACACCTCCTAGAAGAGAAGGCCGTAGCACTCTTCTCGTGACGTCGCGAAGGAAGGCCATCGGTGGCGTGCGTCGAAGCGAAGGCAACGCGCGTGGATCGACCGTCGTAACGCACTTTAGTCACATACGCGTGTCTTATTAGCTAAAATGAAAGCTGCACATAGCAAGGGGTCTCGAAAATATTTTATTACACGGGCAAAATATTACACCGCTAAATAATCGGCATGAAATGGTACGAGGTAGGCGTATAAGAGAAAACATTGAGTCACGCAATTATTGCTGTAGGAATGCATATTTTACACAGAAATACTTTGACAAAATGGCGAGACACGCAGTGATTGGACACAACAAAACAGATCATAGTTAAAAATCAGGTAGACGTAGTCAACGCGGACATGGCTGGACAAGTGTCACTTAAGATCATGTAAGCGATGTTATCGCGTGCAGTCACTGAATTCTTGCATCATAAACCCGCCATATGGCAAAAGTAATGTAATTTCGATCAAATGACATTATGGGGTCGACAAATCAGCTTGCGACGCTCGTATAATCACTCAAGACCGTGAGCTGATTAAGTCCCATATCATTTAATGAAAATATATTAACTTTTCCGTGTGGCTTACTTACCATTTACAGTCAACTAATTTACTTCTCCCTATGGGCTCGAACTACCTTAGAACAAAATATCTTATTTGGTATACAATAATACGATTACCTTAATTCAGTTAAGATTCTAGTATAAAAGCGGAAAAGGCAATAAAATAACATTAGTATAAATAAACACATAAGCACAAACAACACACTTTGTATAATCACACAAACTTGTTATTCACCTTCCAGTGAGAACTAGAATATTACCACGCATATTTACAAATGTCGACGCAACCACACACGGACAACGACAAACAAAATGCCATTCTATCACAAAAAAAACAAAAAAAACAACCGACTGCAGTACTTTGCTTGACATGACACATGACAAGGAAAGCCCGTAAATAAGTTGTTTCTCACCTGTCGATTAAGTCTCTCTCTGTGGAAAAAGAGGTCTATCGATAATCGACCAGTGTCATCGTTGGCTAGCTGCCACAGATATGTCACTCAAACCGAAGCAGGACTTGTTCCGCGAGTCCACGTAAATGGCGTAGTATCAAGCATACACAAAATAACTACCCAAGACTGCGGTGACGACCAAGAAACGACGGGAAGGATCAAAAGAACCACACACACACACAGGGGCGGATTCAAAGGGGGGGGGGGGGTCCGGATGTCCTGACCCCCTCTTCAATTCTGCATGCGTAAAAATTTAGGGCGTGGAAACGGGAAAAGGGGGGGGGGTTCTTAAACATATGATACGCTGACCAACACCTGACCCCCCCCCCCCCCCCCCTCAAGAAATACCTGCGTCCGCCCCTGCACACACACACAAACACAAAAGCAGCGGCAGCAGTGTGGTTTTTTTTTTTTTTTTGTTGCTCGCGTGCGCTCTTTGCGGCGATGACTGGATTTTTTTCGGTTCCCTGCCTTCTGAAAGTCTCAGGGTTCCTTTTTAGACAGTCAGCAGCTCACACACAACGTAAATTTACCAGAATCGGAGCCCGTACGAGGGAAGAAAACGCCGCAGCGGACCGGTTCATTCGAAAAGTGTGGGGATCTGCGGGATTGCACGTAGTCCCGCGGTTACGGGGATAATTATAAAAACAAAATTGGTACTTTCAACCTTGGTTGCGCGTTGTATATTATGTTTATATTATATATATAATGAAATTGTACAATACTGCGCTTTTAAAACATATATTAATGTCGGATAAACGCCCACGAACACCCCGCGCCTCTCGATAAGAAACGCTTTTTTCACGTCGATGCCAGAAAGTTTTCTCACGTAGTTGCGCTATGGACTTCCTTCGCCGACATTGTGACGTTACCACTCGGAGCGCTACGGACTTCTCTTCTAGGAGGTGTTGGTCTTGTCCGCCTCGCCGCCTTGAGGGGGCGAAACGAAGAGAGGAGGAACCAAGATATCTTGACGTCACGCGCCTCGTCGGCCTCGTTCAATCTCGACCTCTTTTTCCAAAAATACGGCCGTCCATTCGAGATATCGCCTTACGAGTAGTGTTGTTGGGATTGTAGCGTCCCGCCTACAGCTCCTGCATTGTTTTCTGAAATCCAAATTTCGGTCAGAGCCAATCAGACCAAATCAGAGCCAATCAGAGCTCGGCGTTCTGGAGAAAGAGAGTGGTTGTTCGTGATCTCCGTTTTATGAACTTCCAGCATTAGCCAGGCGACGCCACCGCTCGTTAAAGCCCCTACAGACCCTACCGGGGCTTTACCGCTCTTTGCATGCTAGCGCCATCTCTCGCCAGTGTTCTTGAGTACTGGGGTGGTTCAGGCGGGCTGACGAGTTTACGTAAGTTTTTCTGAATTTCTTACGTAGAAGAAGACCAACGCTTAGGGAAATCTGAGTTGCGGGTTAGGCCCGATTTGCTGCGGCGTCTTATCCAAGCCACAATCCGCACTGATGCGGGCACACGGGTGACATGATCGAGCTCCCGGGTCCGTAGTCTTTGTGTGGTCACCGTGGCGGTCGCGATGTTTTGGGCGCTGCTGATGAGGCGTGCTCGAGGTATGCAATTATTCAGATAGACTTTCGCTGCTTATAGATCGTGATTGCCAAACCCAGAGTGACCAGAAATTTGTTGAGATGGAGTAAAGTGCACAAAGGAATGGTTTTTCTTGCGTTTCGTAGCCACTAATTGGTCGATCGTTGACTGTAGACATCTGCCCCTGTCTGTCCTTTGACTCTTCCATTTAATCGACAATTTAATGTGAACTCAATTATTTAGTTTCTTTTTGATCGGCCTAACACGTTTCTAATGGACTTGTACGCACAGCGTCCGAGACGGAATACGGCAGCTGACTTCTACATCGCCATGTTCGCACTCCATTTATACGGAGCCAATATATTTTGTGCAAGTATAATTGATTAACAACTGACTTGAAAAGCCAACAATTCACTAGAAATGCTCTATAGTGGCTGAGGCTAGCTATTGCCCTTGGTAACGCGTGGGATGTAAAGGTTAATCATGAGGTATATATCCGTGAGACTCAAGACAAAAATACACCAAGGTGTGAAACACGTGCAGTGTTGTACGGAACGGCGTTCCTGGAACGCGTTCCTTTTAGGAGGAACGAAGGAACCCCGCCGTTCCATCTCGCATCGGTGGAACTGGGACGGGAACTCGTTCCATTTTTACTGGAACGGAAAAAGGAACGGCGTTCCATTTTTTCGTCCAGTGGAGTAATTTTTATTTTATTTCCAGAAGGGAAATTTTAGAAGTATAAAAAACATATCTTAACGAAGAGAAGGATCTCGTTAACGTTTTGGTTACTTATTTTAGGATTTATTTTGTGTGGTCCTCGCTTGCTAACTGTCGGGTGCAGGAGAGCTAGTGAACATCGATTCGTTTTTCAGTGCCCGATACTGCGGTACAAAAAGCAAACCGTTTAGTTGAAGGAAGACACAGAAAGAGGGTCGTTTCGAACTTAGCAACTTTCTTTGCTTCTTCGAATTCTCATACACCCAAAAACCTAAGGCCGACTACAGCCATCACTGAACTTCCACAAAGATACCTACAGTTAAAACAAAAGAACAGGTTACCAGACATCGAACATATCTCGAACATTGGTCACTTAAAAGATACACCAAAATTAACCTTCATTTTTCTTCCCTTGCCCCCCACGTTCAAACTGAACGAGTCCAGCCTTCACGAAGAAGGACTTGTAGTTTTCAAGACTGACCTTCCAAAAGCCCTACCCTCTTCTTGACTTGCACGTTTAACGGACAGCAGCATCGAGAAGCAACTGTTGTTAAGTTCGAACAAGGTACTTTTTTAGGTTGAAACGTGTAAGGTTGTTGTAAAACGCTCGTGCAATGTGAAGTAACCGTACATTTAGCTCGTCTGAATCGCTCACCACAAACATGAATATGGTTAAAAGCTGAGATTTTTAAAGGAGAATATATCAACAAATGAAACCCTGCTTCATCTTGTGTTCTTCTCCTGGCGCTCTTCCATCACGGCATTGAAATTCGTATGCTCCCATTTAAAGGGATAAAACAATTTTGTTATTTAAATAAATGTGGTAATTAGCAAAATATAAAAGTAACGTATATGTGACAATACGTTCCATTTTTTTAACTGTAACGGGAACGAGTTCCTTTTTCCCATATGGAACTCGTAACGGGAACGCGTTCCAAAATTAGAAGGAACGAGGAACGAGCTTTCGTTCCTTTTTTTTGTGGAACGTGAACAACACTGAACACATGTAAAGTTTATTGAAAAATAAAAAAAGCGCAGGAAGAGCAGCCAGTCAATGGATCATCTGGGATGTCTTCTCCAAGTGGGCCAGTGATAGTGGAGCCAAAATGTCACGTAGTATTTCGACCGGTAACTGCATAAATGGCAGAAAAACAACGGACCATTATGTTAAAGGGGTCATGAAACGATTTTCCTACTTCTTCCTCCTTAGCTTTAATCCTCAACTCAAATCCGAGTTGTGAAATCACGTCGTCGTGACATTCTTCGGCACCGGTGTGATGACTCTAGCTTCCACCGTGCTTTTTATACACACCATAGAACTTGTCATTCCCCAGTGACGATAAGTTCCGTCAGGGCACTCATTGGCCACGAACGCGAATCCGAATATTCGTCGACGGATTTATTGTTGACGAGCGCATACGTCCGAGTGACACAGTTCTCGTGTCCAATGCGTGAGCTGGGGCTCGGCTGACGTCAGGTTGGCACCGCTGACGCGTTTTGGGAACCGCGGATGTATCATAGTGAAAAGCCGGAGAGCTTTCGAAGGAAAGAAAGTACAAAATAGTCCGCTATACTTTCAAATGTTCGTACCGAAAAGCTGGCTTTTGACTTTCTACCCTCTTTCTTTTGGCCAACTAAACGATATGCGATTAGTAAAGTCCCAATTTAAAATAATTTATCCCAGCCCAAAATTCGTTTCATGGCCCCTTTAATGCACGTTCTCGCTGAGATATGACGTTACGGTCGAAGCGTTGCCCAGGAGCCCCAACTCGTCAAACACAAAGTTGGAGCCGAAAGTTCGCTGAGCGCGCCGATTGGACGCTGGCGACAAAAGCGTGCTCCGTGAACTTCGGCCCAAACTTTGTGTTTGACGAGTTTAGAGCCCCAGATCTATTTTGTAGACCTATAGATCCGCCCCTGTGAATCTAGAGATCCCTGACCCATAGATCCGCCCTTGTGCGCACCCACTCAATGTGACACTCAGTTGGTCGAATGACGTTTCAGCGAATGAAGTCACGCCCCCACTTTTCACCGAAAGACACTTCAGCCAATGGTCGGCTGCCGCGAAGCGTCGTGTACGAGGGCCAGATGGGGGCCAGGGATACGTCATTTGTTAAAACGTCAATTCACTCAAATGGCTGCTGTTCGCTGAAACGTCATTCACTCATGTGATATGGACCCTGAAGGTGTCACCGGCACGTAAGACAAAGTAAACAAGTTTTACGAATGGAAGCGAAAGAGCTGGAATCGTCCTTTAATAGTATAACCAACTCTTGTCAGTATGCGACGAAGAACTGCACGAGGATGTCGAGCGCGACTCATCAGTTCAGGCGAACATGGAAATGGGGGGGGGGGATCCCTGAAGCGATTTACTGTAATGGCGTAATCGGGCACTTCGACATCGCTTGGCCTATTTCTTTGAATATTGAGACAGCTGAACCCCGCCTCTAACCAAGAGTTAGCAACATTTAACATACATCCTAACAAATGCTATTTTGTGCGCAGCACTTGCGATGCTTTCTCTTGTAATCTGTACATTATAGTGCTTCTGAGTGGCCCGTGCAAGCATGCAAATGAAGCTCACGTGATGACAGAGACCACCAAAACCTCAACCACTTCAGGAAACAGCAACAATAAAGGCAGAAAGCTCAGTTCAACAGCAATCGAGAGGCGGGCAAGACCGTCTCTCGCCCCTATCTTACTTATACCCTGAGCTTATCAAAATTAGGGATGCCGCGAAATTTTTTCGAACCGAAGTTTCGATGATCGAATCAAGCGGTTCGAAATATTTGAAAGTTTTCGAATTTTCGACCTTTCTATATTGAAAAATTCGACGGAAGTCGAATTTTCGAACTTGTTGAACCAAGAAGTTCGACGCTTTTCGAAATTTCGAATTTCGCATGTTCAGAAATGCAATGTTTTTCGAACTTTCGAACTTATTACACGAAAAATTCGATCCTTTTCGAACTTCCGAATTTATTGCGCTGCGAAATTCAATGCTTGTCAAACTTTCGAACTTCATAGACTAAAAAATTCGATGATTTTCGAACTTTTTGCACTAAAGGGTTTGACGCTTTCCGAACTTTCGAACTCCCTACGCTAAGAAATTCGATAATGTTCGACCTTTCAGCTTTATTTATCTAGAAAATTAAAAAAAAAATTAACTTTCGATTTTGAAAAGCCGAATGTGCGACGAACTTCGAACATTTATTGCGAAAGTTTAAAGTTCGTCTACCTTCGAAAGACCGGCGGGCGGTTTCACTTGGATTCATTAAAACATTCGTTTTATTTTTTGAATTTTTTAAAAAATTTTTGAAATTTTCGCAAGGAATGCGGCACCCGCATTTCTTGCGAAAGACAATGCCATTTATTTCAATGTTCTGGCATATTTAGTTTTAAAGAATCAAATTCCCAAAGGAGCGAAGAAGGACGACGGGTTTTTGACGATTGTCGTTTGTGCAATACTTGAAGCGCGCTATAGTCGAAGCTATTTATGGTAGAGATGTTAAACTTTTTAAGAATGATCTATGTATAACCCAGGTAAGTGTCGTCTTAAGATATGCTTATTGTTATTCACGATGAGTTTCGAAGAAATGTCAAAACATAAATCTATGTTTAATTTTTTTTTTTACCAATGGCACAGTTATTTAGGTCGAAAAGACATAGGTTTGAACTTCCGAACCCCTAAGCATGTGACGAGTAGTGCCTTCTGACAACGAGTTTCCGACAACGACCATCTACGCGATCTTTTATGCAGTGAAGAGTGATAGTAGCTATACATATGGATAAATAATTTCAGATTAAAATAAGCTCGATAGCGCCTTCTTTCCCCGTATTGTTTTCTTTAACAGTCCGAAATATCTGGGGGAGGGGGGGGGCGGTCGGAATTCCCCCCCCCTACACACTCACACACACACACACTTTTTTTTCGTTCTTCCTCTTCCGACGCCACAGGTATGGTATAGAACGCTCCTCAACCTCGAGTTGTGTTGGCTTCTGTGCTTTTTGCTCGGCGTTTCCTCCGTCCCGAAAAATAAACCCCCAGAGCAATCACAAACTAAACTTACTATATGCCAGCGTCACTCGGGCGGCGTTCGATCGGATCACTACCAGCGTGCAAGGGGTGGGGAGGCAGTTTGCCAGATCGCTTCAAGGTTTTCTGAGCCTCAACCACTTGCCCACCCCTAGCCGTTTTGAACTGGATGAGTATCGTAAAACAGTGCGTTCGTGTGATTACTACTGCGTGATGAACGTTAAAGAACTCTCCCCCCCCTCTCCCTGGGCTGGCGGTCGGTCACAATTACTGATCTGTGGCCCCACATCACACTGCACTGGCAGATATTGCAGCACATCCGGGACATTCGTCACGGCGTCTCATTTAATTGCCTAACCAACTTCGCGCAGTTTAAATATTACACCCGAACGTTTCTAAACCTGATTTCGTGAAAACCAGTGAGACGTGAACACGTTATCTGAAACTGAAACTGTAGAGGAACATGAAAACCGGACTTCGAACTTTGCGAACTTGGGCTTAAAATAAATTCAAAATCTTCGAAGTTTTTTTTTCGAATTTGGCTTTAAAAGAGAATTTAAATCTCGAAATTTTCGAACTTTATGTAGAGAGAAATTCGAAATTTTTCCAACGTCAGATTTAAAGAAATTCTAAATCTTTGAATTTTTAGAATTTCAGATCCCAAGAGATTCAAAATTTTCAAATATCTCGAATTTCAAGTTGGGAAAGTTCGAAACCTCTGAATTTCTCGAAGCTCAAGTAAAAAAAATATTCGAAATATTCGAACCCGAACTTTTAGAAACCGTGAAAACTTCGAACTTTTCGAATTCGCAAACTCCATGGTGTCCAAAATTGCGAACTTTTCGATTTCGAATCGCGGTACGGTTCGAAAATATCGAAGCCTTTCGAATTCGAACCTAGGGTGGTTCGCGACATCCCGAATCGAAATGTCATTCAGCACAAATAATTCTTAGAATTGCTGTTCACGCAGAGTACTTTCACATTATATTTTAACAGCTACTAATCAAACAGAATAAATGAGAGGGCCATGCGCACCTAGATTTTCAGGTCAGAACTCAGTTTATTGCACGGTAAACAATAGACTGGACAATTACGCGTTCCACTTTAAAGAATTAAATCTTTACTTACCTACAGGAAAAGTAAAAGGGCATTTTACAATATATTTATATTCTAAATTAATTTTAATTTCTCCGGGAACAGTTTCATCGCTGGAACACCTAGCCTCGAGGTGTACCCGGGACAAACGTTTCATGAAGTTGCGAAAGGGTAACTCAATAAATTATTGAGTTTAATAACTCAATCCCCTTAAATTGTTTTTGTCTGACACTTCCAAGTGTTTTGGGCAATGCTGCAACAAAGAGGGCGTTACTAATATTTTTAGTGCATTTCTTTCAGACTATAAATTATGAGAAAACCGTCGTAACTTCCAACGTGTTCTTTTTTTTTTTTGGGGGGGGGGGGATTGCCGTTTGCGCTACGTTTGACACAATCCTGAATCTAAACTAATAGCGAAACAGCCAATATACGTTTTTTTGGGCGCGCTAGAAAGGGTTTGTTATTGCCAGCATAAAGAAATTAGTAGAAAAAAGAAATACACGAGAGCTCTAACGCACCTGTCGAAAAATTATACATAAAGTTTGTTTTAAATATCAGAAACTAAGACCGGACCTTCTTTTGATGGAAGCAAATAAATTAATAAACTAATAAAGATATTAATATATACCACATAAACTGGACTTGTATTTTAGACGTCTATGATTCCTCGAAATGGAGAAAAATGTGAAACATCACAACGGTCAGTTGCGAAGTGTCGCGAAACGGAAGTGCTTTTCAAAGCCTCGGTCCCACTACAATAATATAGTTGTCTCGGAGACATATTTGGATCAAGCATTTATCTTCCTATGAGGCATCCCCTTCCCCCTTTCCCTCAATGATGTTCCCTTTCTCTCCCAGAAAAAAATACATACAACGTGACTGATCGAAGGCCAACACACCCTCAAAAGAGCGAACAAAACAAAACAAAAACAAAATCTCCATTCTCGTATTTAGATTTTTTTTTATATAAAAGAATAAGCGATTCGGACTGACCGGAAGGCGAGGAAAAGCTGCGACGAACCATAACGCGCACGTGCACGACGCGTGCACGTGCACGTGCCGGGGCCCAACACAGCCAATGAGCCGCGCAAGCTACCCAAATTCGTACCGCTCAGGCTTTCATCCCAGCGCGCATTTAGTTCTAGATACTCCCCTTCGAACGGACCCAGCAACCTACTTTTTTGTTTGCTTTTTTTAAGCACGAGAAGAGAAGAGTATAACGAATAGATGTGGGAAAATGCGCATAGACGCAGTTCATTCGATGTATAGCCTATTTCTGACGATAGCGACCCCCTGTCTTTCGATCGCAGCGCCCCCCTTGCAGTTGTGTTGCACTTCGAGGCTGCTTCGTCCGTGTGTGAGCTCAGGACGTGTGACAATTGTGCCTCTGGCCAAGCACAGGGTCGAGGTGGGAGCTATAGTCTGTCGTCGTAAAATTGGAAGGGCGATTGGATTCAGGCAAATTCAAGAATAATGTAACTCAAGGGATTTTTTATTTTATGCTAACAAGTTTTTTTTTATGACTTTTGGTTTTGGACATGTTAACGTGATTTCGGGCTTGTTTGAATCGCGATACAGAAGTTACAAAAACAACGAGGTAAAGTAAATTTTAAAAATGTTCTCTGAACATTTTTTGTTTTTCTAGTTGTATACTATTTAAAACCTGGTAACATCAGAATTGGCTCTACAGCAGAGCCAATTTTGATGCTATTAATGTGGATTTAGGTTGTTTTTAGACGGATGTTTTGAAAACTTTTTGAGCGCTCCGTCCGGCAAAGCTGGGTCCTTTTTAAAGAAAAGATAAGTTCACTGACTGAAATCACTTGAAAACTGTCAATGTACATACCGATTTGCCATGTTTCAATAGAGTACTCCTGATACTTTCTAATAAAAATAAGCGTTTATTTAAAGCCGCCCAAGGTACTGTCTGTACGGTTCGCTGGCAGAAATATGCTACTGCGGCCGGGTGTTATAAAAAGTAAATTTGTAGCACCAAACTTAAGTTCTTTGATCAATCACTTCCATCATGATACAAAATAATCCTCAACAATTTTGGAATACTATGTCCACCCGTGATAGGTCGTCCATTATTTCACTTCAGACAGAAGATAACTCCAGATTGCATGGGCGTACCAACCGGGGCGGCAAGAGGCGCTTGGCTCCCAGTTCTCCCAGTGGGAGGGCAAACCATGTGTTTTGCCCCCCCCCCCCCCCCCGAACCAGCCGCCACTAGGCAGGGCAAACACTGGCCGGCGGCGCACAAGGGATACCAAGGGCATTTTTCCTGGGCATGTTGTTGTTGACCCCAACGGAGAATTATAAATAGTCTCAAACCATCTTCAGCCATAGGCGTAATCAATTCGAAATTCCTCAAAGCGACAATTCAATGCTTTTCTCTCATACTTGCGAGTCTATTCCAACAGTCACTCGCCGCCGCTGTTCTGAAAAATCGGAAAAGTAGTTCCTCTTTACAAAGCTGGCGATAGGCACCTCCCTAACAATTTTATGCCCATCTCATTAAATAGCATTCCCCCGTAAAGTCTCCGAACAGATCTTCACACAACTAATTGCCTTCCTCAAATCAGACCTTTTTTTTTTTTTTTAGTGGCGCTTGTTTTTGAGGTTTGCGGCGTCGGCGTTGGCGGCGCCATCAGCGTCGGCGTAACCGCGCTACATTTAGAGGGAAAATTGACGTCACATGACTTGATGTCACGTCACCTATGCTATCCAGGACGAAACGCAGGCCCGAAAAGGCCTGCGTTTCGTCGTCCTCAGAACCCGAACACGACTCCGAAGCGCTGCTATCGTCCACATCGCACGTCGGAGTGGCGTCATAGGAAATCATCCCCGGGTCGGCTGTCCGCCGAAGAATTTCAACCTCTAACGGCGTCAGGTCCTCGAGCGTAGAGAATTCCGCCATGAACGAAGCTCGAATGACAAAGAAGTTCGGCCGGTGCGGCTTCCTCGAGATCACTGCGCGACGCAACGTCGTCCAACGCCATTGGCCCGAGATCCTTTTGATAAGCGTGCGAGGACCAATGAGAGTGGTTTCGTTTTCGGATGGATCCGAGGTTTGGCGGCCTTTAATTACATTTTTATTGAAGAAATATTCAGCGTATGACTATATTTTTTGGTTTTTAGGGATACTTAGGGCGTCTAGATTCAGTTGTCATCATCAAAACACGAACTCAAAACCACTTGAGTGCCCTTAACGCAGAAGGCTGCATTTCTCCAGCGCCTCATAATTTGACGAGCCTTACACGAAAATCATGTTTTTTTGGCCATCCCGCGTCCTGTTTTTTTAATCCGTAACATGGGTCTAAAGTATCAAACCGCCCAGGGGTTTCACGAAAGGTGGACAAATTCGATATTGCGAAAACTACGCCTTGCAACAGAAAAAGGCTTGTGTCTTTTTGGTCCTGGGCCAGGGGCCTATTTAGGAAAATTATTGAAGTCCGAGATAATTAAATTGTTAATTATTTTTGCGTAATTAACTTTTTAATATTATGTTTAAGGGCATAGTTTCAATTGAATTGCTCAGCGTCATCGAAAAACACTAAATCAACAAATTGCAGAACGATAGAAGGCACGGGAAGCATTTTACGACTTCCTGAAAAACCGTACAAATTCGACAGGTTTTTAAGTTTCGGTTTCTTATCGGAGCGCATCTCCGCCTCGGCAGCACCGCGCCCCGTGGAGAGATAGTGCAACCAGCCTCTGCTGTGCTGTCATCGCGCGACGCAGCAGAGGCTGGTTGCACTATCTCTCCCCGGGGCGCGGTGCTGCCGGGGCGGAGATGCGCTCCGATTACAAACCGAAACTTAAAACCCGTCGAATTTGTATGGTTTTTCAGAAAGCCGTAAAATGCTTCCCGTGCCTTCTATCGTTCTGCAATTTGTTGATTTAGTGTTTTTCTGACGATGCTGAGCAATTTTTTAATTGAAACCATGCCCTTAAACCCAATAATAAAAAAGTTAATTACGCAAAAATAATTAACAATATAATTATCTCGGACTTTCATTTTTTCCTAAAAAGGTCGCTGGCCCAGGACCAAAACGACACAAGCCTTTTTTGGTGCGACGCGTAGTTTTCGTAATATCGAATTTGTCCACGTTTCGTGAAACACCCTGTATATATACAAGGTGTTTCACGAAAGATGAACAAATTCGATATTGCAAAAACTACGCGTCGCAACAAAAAAAAAAAAGGCTTGTGTCTTTTGGTCCTGGGTCTCAACCCTATTTAAGAAAATTATTAAAGTCCGAGATAATTATATTGTTAATTATTTTTGCGTAATTAACTTTTTTAATATTGTCTTTGATGGCATAGTTTCAATTAGAAAATTGCTCAGCGTCATCGAAACCAACTAAATCGACAAAGTGCAGAACGATTGAAGGCACGCGCAGCATTTTACAACTTCCTGAAAAACCGCACAAATTCGACGGGTTTTAAGTTTCGGTTTGTTAAAGGAGCGCATCTCGGCCCCGGCAGCACCGCGCCCCGTGGAGAGATAGTGCAACCAACCTCTGCTGCGTTGTCATCGCGCGACGCAGCAGAGGCTGGTAGTACTATCTCTCCACGGGGCGCGGTGCCGCCGCAGGCTGAGATGCGCTCCGATAACAAACCGAAACGTAAAAACCCGTCGAATTTGTACGGTTTTTCAGAAAGCCGTAAAATGCTGCTGGTGACTTCAATCGTTCTGCAGTTTGTTGATTTAGTGGTTTTCGATGACGCTGAGCAATTTTCTAATTGAAACTGTGCCCTTAAAGAGAATATTAAAAAAGTTAATTACGCGAAAATAATTAACAATTTAATTATCTCCGACTTTAATAATTTTCATAAATAGGTCCCTGGCCCAGGACCAAAAGACACAAGACTTTTTTGTTGCGACGCGTAGTTTCCGCAATATCGAATTTGTCCAGCTTTCGTGAAACACCCTTTATATATATGTATATATATATATATATATATATATATATATATATATATATATATATATATATATATATATATATATATATATATATATATATATATCGGTTTTCAATTATGCGGCTTCCACCTGGGGTCCCGGTACCGCATACCTTACTGACTCACACGAATTAGTTCAGAACAGATCAGCGCGTTTTTTTCTGGCTAATTATAATCGCACCGCCAGCGTAACATCAATGAGAAACACTTTATTTCTACCAAGCGTCACGCATCGCTGTAGAATTTCTACTATTTGTCTTCTTCATAAAATTTTCAATCACAACACTACTCAGAAATCAGCTGATAACCCCACCAAACCCCCATCCTTTGTTTATGTACGTCTGGATCACCGTGACAACGAAGGCGTGCCAGTTTGCCATAATAACAAATATTTTGTATAATTTATCGCAAGAGTTTCGAATGAATAGAATCATCTACCAGCATCGCATACATCGATTGTTGATTGTGTTATTTTGTGTTCAAATGTTCCCAACCGTGTATTCCCCGTCATTTAACTATTTTGTATTTTCCACTGTTATTTTCTTTGTTCTCTCACCACTCCCCTCTGTAACGTCTTTGTCTCTGAGGGTAAAATAAATAAATACATAGAAATCGCTGCTGCCGCCCGCTAATTCTCGAAGAAATGCATGAACATTTCGTGCAGCGGTTATATATAACAAAGCACGGTGAATGCAGCCTCTCAGCACTTTTCTGCGGGGTGAACATTCCTGAAACCCCTCTTCTCCTGGTGCAAGCAGATCAGGTCACTTAGCGTGTCCATGAAGGAGGGCGGCCGCACAGGTTTGGCTGGTTATAGACAGCGACGGCGCGACGTTACACTTATATAGCAACCGAGGTGCAGGCGGGGCAGCGGGGCTAGGGTGTACTTGTGTCACCGGCGGGGTGCCGCCAGGCGGCGTGCACGGGTGGCCCAAGGTGGGTTAATATTTTGTAATGAGCCATCCGCAGACTGTCGCCGCGAAGCGGCGTGAACGGAAGAGGGGGGGGGGGGGTTAACACGCGCCCCAGTGATACACCCGCCGTCCCCCACTGCGCGGCGCCGAAATTGGCGAAGGGGGACGTCGCTGGCGATCTTCGGTTGCTATAGGTGTTACGTCACGGCGTCACTCCCTATGACCGGCCAATCCAGTGCGGCCTCCGTTGCTATGCGTCCTATATCGCCAAGCCTCTCGAAATATGCACCCCGCCGCCATCTGTCGGCGCTTGCAGAATGTGTTTCCTAGCCAGTTTCCACAGCATGTGAGGCCGTGGTGCCATCCCGCGGCGATGTTGCGAACTTTATCTACGTGTGCTCCAAACCAGTCCAAGGTCAGCGCATGTACCAGGGCACTAATGCATGAAAAATAAATTAATAACTGGGGATTCAATTTGGGGGTGGTCGTCTCCTCTCCAGCGTTCGCTCTGAAAGTGGCAAAAAGTCGGAGGAGCTTCCCTTGAACACTCTTACCCTGAGATCGAGTGTTTTCTGTTGTAATGTTTTTCAGTTCAGTAACCGTGCGGCTGTCCGCTCCATGGTTATACTAACTGCAACTTCAGCGGAACATTTTTACAACCGCCACTGGTCAGGACATGGCTGACCAGTGGCATCAATGACCGAAGTACCAACTAGTGTTAAAATAGCTACTGCTGTTTATTCCTCAGTACACAAAAAGTTCCCAGGACCTAGTAGCAAAGACATGTAGCTTCAGAAAACGCTCCTGAAGCGAGAACGCCTGTGTACCAAATTTGTGCACCTTTTCTGAAGTGCGTTTTGCTAGTGACTTAATCGCTCGCTCAATCGGCGCACACTTCCATGGGTTGGGACTTCGTTATCGAAAAGATTTAATGACTAAGTGACAATCCAGATAAGACAGGTCTACCCTATAATGTCCATTAATTATTTGATACAAAAAACTTCATTCGAGAATGCCGATTTCTTTGGAATAAAGACGGTAAGTTAACTATGGACATAAGTTCAGCTACAGAAGCACGTCCAAAGTCTTTATAAATAAGGCGAGCAGCCTTTTTTTTTGCACACGATCAAGTTTATTAATATCTGAATGGATCCCAAATGATTGTCGCGTAATCTAATGTTGGAAGGACTAGAGCTTTATGCGAGAGGAGACTCAAAGAAGGGGTAGAAATGTTTAGCGCCCTTTTAAGAAATACCTTTGAAGAGCGTTAGACGTCACGTAATTAATCTGCCTTGTCCAGGTAAGATTTTGAGTAATCCACAGTATTTATATTGTTACTTCAGATAGAGACACATTATTAGCATTGTAAACAAACTTCAATGGACTTTTTTTTTGTGAGTTATTCTGATAAGAACCGTTTTGTCAAAGTTAATGGTCATTTACCACTCTGTACACCATGTCGCAGTATTTTCAAAAGCCCAGCTGTCTAGCACTAGTTGATATAGTTGCAAATGTCTTGCGAATTTCATATTTTTCTCTAACAGTTTTCGAGGGCTGGTACTTGTACATCGAAATGGAGTTACTCCATGGTTAAGATTTTTGTAATTTCGCTTCATTGTTAGTTCCTCAGACAGCGGCTGCGAACAATGACACTTTTCTTGAGCTGTTCACTCAGAGCTGCGATCTTGGTGTGACACCTTTTGCGTCAGTTTCGACACGCGTTGGCGATTTCTTCTTCTCGGTCTATTTCGTCCACACGTCTTGCTCTTTCCCCTCCACGGCGGCTTGATCCCGGCGGAAGAGGGGATCGAGCGGCCGTGTCCCCACTAAGGAAGAACCTGTGGGGAACTGCCTACTTCGGAACTTCCACGCGAGGGCGTCGCTATAAGGTGCAAGACCTGTCTTGTGTAGCACGACGGTACATTTTTCTTTCCGTACTACTTAACGTTAAACCGGGGCCGAGAGCTTGTCAAGCCGTCTATCGCGGTTTTTACTCTCGACTCCATCATTACCTGTAATGGGAAATGAAATTATAGCGTTTATTATTATTAAACTGAATCCTTCTGCTTCTCCCGGTTATTGCCCCCCCCCACACACGCACGCACGCACGAACGCACGCACGCACACACACACACACACACACACACACACACGCGCACACGCACACGCACACACACACACATATATATGTATATATATTTTCTTTTTTCAATACAGAACTTAAAATTGAAGGAATAACATAAGAGCATACACAAGCAGGCCGATAACATAAAATCAGAAGGACCAACAATTGGCCCTGCAAGCCAAGAGCCGCGCGAGACAAGAGCCCAATCTAAATTGCCTGCCAAATCCATGACTCCCTAAAACCGAGGGGAGGCGAGCACGCGCGGCGGCAGGGACGCTACAACCACGACGGGTGCGCGACCATAAAAAAAGAGAAAAAGTCGTCGGAACTTGCGTTTGCATCTTTGTTATAGAGAGAAAAAAAAAAAGAAAGCCGGAATGCTTGTGCGTCGCTTGACAGGCGCAATTCCCCCCGCACGAACAATGTCGACGCATTCAACCAGCAGGACTCCAAGGCCCACGCCAGGCCGCTATGCGGCGTCTTTTCCGCTGACGTAAGCACTTCCGAACGACCGTCGCCGGTGCACGTGCTCGTGCTCGCGCACGTAATTGTTCCGTCGTGAGGGGCGCCGCTACTCATCCATTCTTCCTGTCATCATCATCATCATCTCCGAGCGTTCCAGCGATTCCAGATATCCGGCTGAACTCATGCGCGGCCTTTATCTTTTCACCCTCTCCGCGTCGTCCTTTCCCTCTTCCCTCCTCTCCGCTGGTTGGCCATTAAGGTTTAATTAAAAATTAGTCGTGCGTGATTCTTTGGAGGGTTGTTATGCTTCTGCGGGGGTGCGCGCTCCCAGGGGTTCTGGAAAGTGGAAGTTCGTCGTTTTAGACGTTAGGACTTGGGGAGAGGAATGAGGGGGGTACACGTAGGAAATTAGTTCCGTGGAGAAAGCGAGCTGCATTTTTCACTCGAATATTTGTTGCGCAGGCTCTCTTCCCTTGCTTCGTGTACACTACCGAAGAGAAATGTTCTCAGTAATGGAGTCAAGCAGCGGACGGGTCAACTCGTTTAAGACCTCGGATTACGGAAGGCCGAGATCGTCTTGTAAAGTTGGGCAGTTGGTTAACGGCCGAAAACAACCGAAGGAGTCGTTAGACCTATTATTAAAGGGAAGCTGAAACACTTCTTGAAAAAAACGAGTTAGAGGTGAATTCTGGTGTATTTTTATCCCGTGAATCTGAATATCACATTCGTTTTCCCTGAAGACGCAACTAAGAGCGAGAAAACGCGAAAAATCTCCGACCTGTTTGTTTACGTCATAAAAGGACCTTTCGGCCGACAAGCGCGTGTTGCTCGTGTGGGCAGCGCGAGCAATGGCAGAGAAACTTGCCAGGTATATTTTTCCGCAATGACGGCAGTCGTGACGTCTCTTTCTGACCTTCTTGAAAATAGCAAGAGTGCGCGTGCACTTAGCTTTGGCAGGCGCTGAAGATGCCCGCGAGAGCAGAGATTCCGAAAACTCCTTTTGTGACGTCACGCCCCGGGGAAGGAGGGGCTTTGGCGGTACGCACAAAATTAATTTCTGAAGGCTCCCGGTCGAAAACTATGCTGAATTTTGCTGTTGCATTTGCACGCTTGAACTGCGGCGGCTTGAGCGCTTGCTCGAAGAAGTGTGAAGCGTCAGCTACTGATGCACTCAGTGCTTTAATTTGTGCTATTTGCTCTTCAGTGGTGCAGACCTTGTTTTGATACCATTGCTTGGTAGGTGAACCTACAGGCAGCTCTCCCCCCGCTTCGGGCACTTCAGCAGTCGCAGTGACCGTGCAATCTGGAGGCTTAGGAGCCGGGTGCTTCCTTTTTAACCTGTAATAAAAAGCATACAAGTGCTTCTTGCGTGCCAAGTTACAAGCACATTGGATGCATAAAAAACACTGATCAAAAGAGATGACACCACAGCCTACTGGCTACACGTGAGAGCAAAAACTAGGCGAAAAAAAAAGTTGTAGAAAGCCTACATTACACGTCTCCCTCTCGCACACACGCACGCACACACACACACGCACGTCCAGTCGTCACGAACTGACACACACATCCAGCGTCACGAGCCGACTCCAGTCACCTCACGAACTGACTCCAGTCGTCACGGGCAACACACATTCTGCGTCACGAACTGACTTGTGAGAGGCGCAGAAACATTCATTTGCTGGCTCACGATTCCCCTTTCGACTGCTCACTGGCTTCTGGAGATGCATTGGAAAGGCAGGAAGCAGCCATGGGCGCGCTCCCCGGCAGCAGCTGCGTCGTTTGTCCGGTGCGAGGTGCACGGAACATAAACGATATCCGTCTCTCGCTTGCCAGCGTTCGCGACGAACGGTTTAGCTCTCAAGGGCTCCCGCGTCTCTCCGGATCTTTTGGAAATTTGTTAATGAATACGAGGCTGGTAATTGTCATGCGAAGGCGCCAAATCGCAGGGCATCATGAGGGCGTAGAAACCTCGATCGCATCCCGATTCACAACAATTCTCGTTGTACTTACAAGTGTAATGTGATCCCTTGCCCAGCCTTCGCCCTGTTCGTACATCCGTACGCAACACAGGAGCAAACCATTCTTGTAGGAGTCTTGTTTACATGCCCTCTTCGTCAATTTCCACTTGCTTTTTATTCCACAACAAAGACCGCGTTCACCCCTGTCAGGCGCGTTTTCTGCCCACGGCAAGATGGCGGCCTCGGCTTCACTTGACTAGCGCCCCCCCCTACTCCAGTAGACTTCTTTACATCCTCCTTGGTTGTCGCGCCACTTTCTGGAAGCAGATACTAAAATTGCAAGCAAACACACAAAAGCGACAGCGATACAATTATCTTGTAGAATATCACTGTATTTAGTAATAACTGTGTCAATAAGCACGAAATGTTCTTTTTAAGTTAAGAAAAAAAACATAAACCTTTTTTTCGTGAGAAAAAACTAAGTATCAAAGTTAAGTCTGGTAACAGTGTATTCTTGCCGAATCTTTAGAAAAGTTCGGCGAAAAGTTCGGCTTCCGCCGAGTCTTAAGATTCGGCGCCGAATTCTTGATTTCGCAAAAAGTTCGGCCCAACACTAGTAAAAATATGCCACCCGCGGGCGTGGGATGAGGGGGGGGGGTTGCCCCCCCTCACTCAAAGACAAGTTGGTACGCCACTGCGTGTTCATCACAATTACAAACCATCAAAAATGTTTCTTTTATTTTATTTGAGTAGAAAATATCGAAGAACATGACGACGTTCAAAGATTTGCTCTTAGTTTAGACAAGGCTCGTGTTTCTGCACTTTTTAACATCGGTGGTAAAATTTACACAGAACCTGCGATCTCAAATTTTATTACAAAACACGGTCGTACTTTGCTTCTTCTTGTTTCTTTATAATGACCTTTCCACATCCTTAATTTAGTTACTTTCTCTCCCTCTCTTTCTCATGATTTGTTTCTTCTTTCTAATGTCCTCTTTTTCATGCGTCACTTATCCAAGACGTCATTTGTACTGTCGTTTTTATAGCCCTCAAGTCATCCAGGTTCCCCGCTTCTCCATCCTTCTTGGAGGGGGGCTTGTTTAACTTGGAAGTAATCCTTTCTAATTCTGAGCGACAATGACTTCATCAGAGATTGTCAGGAGCAAATGATTGAATCCGCACACAGTTGCTCTCTACGCATTGTAGCAGAAGCAACAAATGGGACATAATAATTGGAGTCTCGCTTGTGCCGATTAATATAAGTCGCATTTATTTGAGACTGCATCAAAAATGGTTTAAATGTTATTTTGTTCTAAGCTCAAACAAAAATAAACCTGAAATATGCGAATCGATTTATTATTGTCACAATTACTGAGGACCACTGCGTTCAGTCTGTTAGGAACGCTAATTGCTCTTACTATTATTGTATCGTATATACTTATTTTTATGTTCCCCTGTCGAATGCGTTATAGCCTCGCTTTATTTCGTTAAATGCTGTATGTTTGAGCTGCAGCTTCAATTCAATAAAACAAAACATAATAACTGGATTTGGGGTGACAAAAGAAGTGGCTAAATGTGTTAGTTCTCGTGTTTCTTTCCTGAGCGCCCTCGCGTCACGTCATGTTTGTTCTCCCATTGCAAATACAAAGACTCTCAAAGTTCTCTTTGGCCTTATCCCATCGCCCTGCCTTGAAAGATTTGTTATTTTCATCCGTGTATTCTTTCACGCCCGTAGTAGAAGCGTGTGAGCTCTCGGCAAGCATCTTGTCATAAATTGTGTTTGTGTGTGTGTGTATGTGGGGAGGGGAGGAAGTTTGGTGTTTGCGTACAGAATGAGTACTTCCAAATTTTCTACCCGACGTTGTCAGATCCTGCGCCCGGCTGAATTCGGAGCATCGTCCTGTCAACATCTCAGAATAATTGAACGCTCGCATTTCGATCATGTCGGACGCGCGCTCTTTTGTCTAGGTTTCTTTATTGTTATCGATTAACAAACATTTATGTCTTTGTACGAATTGTATGGCTTTGTACAGTTCATGTCAGATGCGCGTTTTATTGTACGGATTTCCTTTTTTTTTTAAATTATTATCAGTGTACAAAAACGTATGTCTAATTTTTTCTGCAGAGAGCGCGAGGCAGCAGGCGCAAATAATAAAGAGGCACAATTTGACATCCTAACTCGGTAGAGTCATTTTTGTTGCAACTGAGTTTTAGGGGCAAATTTCTGCTTGTGCTGAGTTGATAGTTTATAATGTTCCACGTAACAGCGCACCCAAAAAGACTCACTTTAAGGACACAGACACACACAAAAAAAGAAACACTCAAACAGCACGGTAGGCTCTGGCATTTAATCTCCAAATAAAAAAATAAAAAAGCTCGCCCAGCGATTAGTGTTGAGTGAATGTTCCTTTCTCCTGTGTGCGTGTTTGCGTCCTTCCAGTGACAGTCTGGACATCGAACATCATGATGTCTATGTTGCACGTCAAAAAGTATTAACCAACCCTTCGTACTTAAAATGTTAACTTTATTTTTCATTAAAGATACAGGTGGAAAAATATTTCACTGAAACCATAAAGTTTATATAATACAAGGGCTGTTTTTTTTTTTCAACATAGAATGAATTGATTAAAAAAACGAGGATGATGAAAAAATATTTTAATATGCACAACATGTAGGTACATACTAGCTACTTCTCCTCATAATCACCGACGCACAGATTAAGGCACTTATTATGGCGTGGTATAAAAGCTTCATGTATGCCCTCCTCAAAGAAGATTGCCGCCGGGGTTCTCAGTTTTTACAAGAACTTAATAGAACAAAGGTAATCAAAAAAAGGCTTATGCACACAAAATCCAGATACATACTCTAGCTACTTGGGCACGCAATTAAAGACAGTTGTTATGACGTGGTAAAAGCTTTTCGATGCCTTCTCCAAAACAGGTTGCTGCTTAGGTTCCCACTCATTCCATCGTGAGTTCAATAAAATCGCCAGTCATCCCACAGACATCCTTCCCTGAATTCCACCATGATCAAGGACGTGTGTTTTTCCTCCCCGAAGTTTCACGCACATGCCTTTATGCAAATTAAACGTCTGTGGCAAGTGCCGCTATTTCTGACGCCTAATGACTCACTGAGAACCAGACCGTGAATCGTTTTTTAACGGGAGCGCTTCCAAAAGCTTTCTTCCACGTGATATTAACCAACTAAATATAAATGGGGATTACATAAAAAGGAGGTACAGTATGCATCAGCAATTTGTGTATGTTAAAAAATTAATCACTCTTGTTTTAGTTGTTTTTTTTCATACAGTTCTTTGGAAGCTGAAAAAAACAAAAAAAAACTCGTGCATCTTGATTAGGGGTTTCCAAACGTTTTGGCTAGGGGGCCGGTTTTGGGAACCTGTTGGAGTCTCATGGGCCGAAAATTAGACAAGACAATATAAACGAGAAAATACTAAATAAATAAGACTCAATAAGCATTTAAATACAAAAACATAAACTAAAGCAAAACTTCGAAAGGAAATGTAAAGTTGTCAAATATATATATACTTCATTTTTAAAAGCAATATTTTACTACTTTCTGACATTACAAAATAATCGTGACGCCGAGACCTCACCAGATAATAAATCAAAGCGCATAGGAACTTTAGCCTATTCACACAGCGCAGAAAACTAATGAAGATGGTAGAGCAGATCAGATCATTATGCAGGATATACATGAGAAAGCCAAAGAATTTTTTTCATCGTTAAGCAGGCATAAAGCAGGGAATCTACGTACAGTAACGCCGGTGATGACAATGTACAATAAATATCATGCCGGAGAAGCGGCGTTTTGATGCAGTTGTTTCTTATTCTGTCTTATACCTTCGATCGAGCTTTTGGTGCGTGTCGCGGAGCATATTTTTTACGAACGCTTATTTTTTATTTTGTATTGTTTGCGTTGGTAGCAGCGGGCCGCCTGTCGGGCATCAGTTGAAAGAACGCGGCCATCTGCAGGCCAACCAGAACGCCTCGCGGGCCGGGGTTTGCAGGCCCCTGATCTGGACGAAAAGGTCCGCCACTTTCCAGCGCGATTCGGCAGCCTCGGCACGCCGGAACAAACCAGCTGACATTGGAGGTCCTGATGGGCCCAGATTGCTGGCAAGCATATAATAAACGTCAGGAAGTAACAAAAAATATCACCTGCAAGCTTGGTATATACAGACTTTTCGGAAAATCGCCTTCTGTAAGCTGCCATCTTTGTCTGCTGGGTGGTGGTAAACCTTCTGAGCATGCGCTGTAGCTTCTGTTGTCAGGTATACCGGACGCTGTGAATTCGTCCACAGCTAAGTGACTCGGCATTTTTCACCCGGGGGATAAGCGATGGAAGAGTCAATGGTCGCTGACCGCTTAAGAAAGGCAAAGCGTTGCATTATGTTCACAATATTTTTCCTTTAAAATTATTTTTTCTTTTTTTTTCTTATTAGGTATTGTCGCAATCTCACGGGTCGTGGAGCAATGCTGAGCGCAAGTTCGTCTGCATCTTGCGCAGAGGTTGTGGCGACGTCAGAACGCCGAGTTCTGATTGGTTCTGATGAAGGATAGTGGATAGACCTCACGGCAGATTGCTTTGAGGTCTACCCACTATTCTTCAATCAGAGCCAATCAGAGCTCGAAGTTCTGACGTCACCGCATCCTCTGCTCAAACGTGTTGAGCGCCAAAACGAGCACGCCGAACTTTCCGTCTGCTTTCTTGTTTCACTCTTCTGTCGCTCCCTTTCTCGTTCGTCCTCTCAGCACCACTGAAGTCGATGCTTACCGACTTCAGTGGTTCGCTCCCGACTTGACCCCACTGGCGGAGGAATGCCAGATGCCCTTTGTTGGTTCGGCAATTGTAAACCTTCAAAATTTTACTTTTTTGTTTTTCCGATAATTGTATTTCGGGTGCCAAAAATTCAAAGTAGATCGTGCTCTTGGGTGCGGTACATTGTCTGTGTTTCGTATCTTTCTGGTTTTCCCTCGTGTTATGGGGGAAAGCAAGCGCGAAATTTCAAGTCTTGAAAAGGGCGCTTTTTTTTTCTTTTTTTCCACGAAGCCGCCTCTTACTCTGACGCACGTACAGGCACAAATAAGCTGGCACCTTTGATGAGTGCATTTTTAAAAATGTAGTCTCGATAAAAAAATAAAAAACACGGATTTCACAAGCTAGTTAATTGCGGAGAGCTCTCCAGAGTAGTCGCGCGACAGTAACATCATAGAGACAGTCTTTCTGTTGATTCAAAATAGATAAAACAAAAACTTTCAAGTTTCCTTTTGTTCTTTTTTAAATGACACTTTTTGTCACAAACTGCGGATTTTTAAAACTTTAGAGCAGCACCTTTTCTAATCATCTTCCGGCATTTCTACAAAGGATAAATTAATCTTCAGTGTACGAGCCAAAATGTACAGTCAAAGAATATGTGAAAACAGTTTCAGAAAGTTTCACGTGCATTCAACGCGTGAAATTTTAGAGAAAAAGAATCAAAAGGATGAGCCTTGAGTTCTTTCTTTAGCCTGATTGGCCAGCAATCACAATCACGTTCCAAACAAATAGCCATCCGTTACTGCGCGGGAAATGCATTGACGACCATCTTGTCAATCTCCGTTGTAAACACAAGAGACACTTTGCACTGAGCCCTCTTCCTTGTCATTGGAGTTGGAAGCACTCAGAGCTACTCACAAACAAGGAGCTTCCGTCAGATCCGCGCGAAGCATGTACGACACAACCCGCTGTCTATTCGTTCAGAGTAATTGCCTCTTTTACCGTATTGGTTCGCACCTGAAAAAGTTATTTTTGGCAATGACGTAAACGCGGACTATTTTCTGCCACGGATGCAGGGCCGTGAAAAGGCACAGACATTTCTGGCATCGTCTCTGGAAGCCCTTGCACGTGTACACCCGTTGGACCAGAGTCCTTAGAACGAAAGGCCCAATTAGAGACCTTTGCCTTTTCCTTGCCTGCCCTTGCCCGATTTAGCTTGTCATCGTCGGGAGCGCGTAGGGGCAATGTGTAGGATGTGCGGTCGTTTAGTAACCCTCCCTCGCGTGTGAGTGCCCTTCTTGCGGAATTGGATGGCTAGCTTTGCGATGATGAGCCTGCGTTTGGACGTTCGTGCAAAATAACCTTTTTCAGCTTTGTTTCTTTATCTGGTGTGTTTTTCTATGAGGCGGTCGACTTTCCGGTTTTAACCGAAAACATCGATAAACTTCCGTCGGTGTCAAAATTACAAAGTCCGTGAAAACAGAAAGACACCGATAAATAACAGTTGGTGTCAAAATTACGAAATCAATTAAAATAAAAAGCACTGATTTCTGGACATTTTTGCTCTAGCTAGGACTATTTGATTCAAAATCCTCCCATTCTTAGACTTAAACCCTGACTTTTCCGTTAGATAACTTTTTTTTTAGCAATAGTCACCTTTTCTAGCTTTCGACAGAAATGAATAACCGAAGTACACCTATATTTTTTTTAATACTAAACACCAAAAAGACACCTTCCGATTTTCCTTATCAATAAACGCCTGAAAAGCTACGCCCTTATCAAAATAGAACACCCTTACTCCCAGAAATTTGTGTCAGTTTGTGCATACCCCTCCCTTTCCCCACGGTGCCTAGGTGGTAGGGCACGTCAGTGCAAGCGGTGTAATTACCATGGCAACATAAGAAAAACAAAGTACAACAAACACCTGGGATCTCTCGCCCACAAGCCCCATGCTCTACCTCCGTGACAGCTGGACCTGCGTGCACAGGATAAGTCGTATGCCCTAGTATCCTAGAACAATTGCAACACGCTGATATTCTCCGAATTGCATGGCGACGTTGTACAGGAAGATGATGGCAAATAATATATGATGTTTTTTTCTTCACTCCCCGAAACTATCTATTTAATGTGCACGGAGTTCCTGAGAAAATAGAACCGTGTTTTCTGGACAGGGTAAATAAACTAGGCGTCCCAGAATGCTCAAACTCCGTCAGAATGTGGCGCTAGCAGTTGGGATAGAATGCGAAAGTTTTAGAACACGACGTTACATGAATCAAGAGATCAATGATATAAACATACTTTTTTATTAGCTGACGCTTACCTAAGCCTAATATTGTAAAAAAAACATTTCATTGTGGGCACCTGTATCACCAATTTCAGCGAAACAAACTTGTCAGAAAAAAAAGAAAACCAATATTTTATTTCTTGTTGACAGTTGATTTTCACTGATATGACTCCCACGAGCGTTCACAATATCATTTCTTGTTTGACGATATTAGGCTTTGGTGGACGTCGACTCATAGAGACATTTTGTTTTTCCCAATTTTCCTTTTATCCAATGCATCGTCATCTTCTCAAACTTTCGCGTTTCATCCCAACCGCTAGCGTCACATTCTCACGGAGTTTGAGGTTTCTGTGATGCATAGTTTATTTATCCGGGCCCATAAAGCACGGCTCTTTTTTCTCTGGAACTTCCTGTATACAGGGTGAAACAAGGAGACGGCAGGCTCTTTAAATCGACCGGAAAATTCGGTTTCTTATCCTATCGCGCTACGACTTTGTGCAGCGTTGCCCACAGATGGTGCATATTTTTTGTAAAATTTGCAAAGAACGAACTTACCTGAGGAAAATGTAAAGGAAGAAAAAGGCTTAGCTCCTATGGAAACTGAGCGACGCCACCGGTCTTCAAACAACACGGCGCCGTTTCGCACGGGAGACAAGAGATGGCGCAACGAACGCCGCCAACGAACGAACATACGGCGCCGAGAGCCGGCACTTTAGCAGACGATCCTTTCGACTCAAAAGTGGCTCGCGTTCCGCAGACGGCGACAGTGGCAGAAACAAAAACAGGCGCGATAACAACAAGGAACTGCAGTTCCTCGTCTGCTAAAAACTCCGGCTCTCGGCGTCGTCTGCTCGTTCGTTGGCGGCAGTTGGCGTCGCGACCGCTTGCGCCATCTCTTGTCTCCCGTGCGAAACGGCGCCGTGTTATTTGCAGACCGGTGGCGTCGCTGCGTTTCCATAGGAGCTAAGCCTTTTTCTTTCTTTACTCTTTTCCTCAGGTAAGTTCGCTCTTTGCAAATTTTACAAAAAAAATGCACCACCTGTGGGCAACGCTGCACAAAGTCGTAGCGCGATAGGTTAAGAAACCGAATTTTCAGGTCGATTTAAAGAGCCTGCCGTCTCCTTGTTTCACCCTGTATATAGTGCAAACTACAGCGACCCCTCTGTCGTCGCTCGCTGTCAGTTATTGTCTGCAGGCATGCCATTACAGAAGAAGAATTTCGAGGGTAGTCCTTTTACTTGGTGTTGGTGTGCCTTACGCTGTCCGTTCGGATTTCCGAGAGGCTCAAGAAACAAAACTAGCAATAGAAAACCGGGAAAACCTTTGTGAGGATGACATTCGAAGCCTGATTCCCAATAGGCACGAAAATTCTTGAAAAACGTGCCCAATCAGGAACGCTACGCACGTTCCTCCTGGACGTGCCCTGCGCTCTTGATTGGAGAGTAGAAATGCCACAGGTACGGCTTTCCTTTCTAGAAGACACCTTCGCTTCGACAGAGGCTCTGTCGCGGGGTTTCTTCTCGACTTGGAATGCAAGTCGATGCGATGACGGTAACAAGGGCGGGCACGCAGCCTTATTGCTAGGCCGACATGTGCGTCGGAATTCAGTGTCCGACCGTGTTATGTACTTCGTCCAGTATGTATCAGTACAAACAAGGATACGCGAACTTGCTCCAGAACGCTAACTGGAAGGCAAAAACGAACAAGGGGAGCGGCTATAAAGGTTGATCAAAACCACCCACTCGCAGCATGAATGTCATCAAGGTTCAAAAACTTAATGAACCAAATTTTAATCTTTGGCATAAAGTTCTTCTGCCTTCTACCTTCTTTTGCCTTTGTGTTTCAGTTAGCATTAGAATTGTATCAATCGTTCTTAGTTTTTATGAGCACGTTTTCCCCGAATAACGAAAGGCAACTAAGGTGAATAGGCACCTTAAAAGTGTTTTATAACTGGAAGGCAAAGGCCTTACGTCAGCTCTGATCCTTTGCGCTCGTCATTCTCAGCTGTATGAAAATGGTGCAGTTTGAAATCATTCCTCATCAAAAAACACAAAAAGTAGCAGCAAAAAAAGAATCAGTAAGAGACAAAAGTAACGATGTCTAACCGACCTTAAATTGTTACCTATATAACGGAACACGCAGGTCTTCGGCAGCTGGGTGCTGGGCGGTGTGGCCTGCAAGGTCATCGTGTACCTGCAGATCGTGACCCTGGCCTCGACCACGTTCATCCTGACCTCGATGAGCTACGACCGGTACATGGCCATCTGCAAGCCCCTCGAGTCCAGGTCGGGCCTCAGGCGCGCCCGCTGCATGGTCGCCGCCTCCTGGGCCATGGCCTTCGTCTTTGCCACTCCGCAGCTCTTCATCTTCGTCCAGGTCTGCAGCTGAGGTTGCATCTCGCCGGCAGTCACTTTTATTGATCAACCAGGAAAGCAAGAACAAACAAAAATTCAAATCAAATCAAATCAAATCAAATTTATTTCTTGTCACATCATCTTGCATGACAACAGGGGACTCGGACAAAAAGCTGCTGAGTTGCAGCTTGACGAAGGTCCCAGGCCCCGCGAAGTTCGTGACAGCAGGAAAAAAAAAAAAATACATATATGATAATAATATATATACTAATATGCGAATATTAAATGTAATGAATAATTTAAGCACAAAAAATATCCGAAGACACCAGACATTTGAACACGAAAATATAGCGTATTAGATAACACATAACACACCAAAATTACGCAACAAAAACAACAGTACTCGAAAGTCACAGAGACATAATCAAACTTAATAATTCTTTATTTGAGAGGGTTTCTAAACTTAAACACTTTCTAGACAAACTATTTAGCATGGTGGACAAATTGAAATGAAGCGTTTGATCAATGTAGTTAGTACGCGATGGACGAATTATTCAGAGCTGATTATGTCTTAGGTCGCGCAGGATGACGCGATGTTTTATGGTTAGCTAATTGAATGAATTGAACATTGTTATGCTGAAGAGCCCTACGATACGTTGTTAAAAGTTTGAACGCATATATTTCTTGAATTGTTTTTACGTTTAGGGCTTTAAATAATGATGCAGTAGGATGAAGAAATGGAACACAAGAAATTGCACGCATTGCCCTTTTTTGTAAGAGGTGCAACTTTGTAAGGTTTGTTACTGGTCGTGGGCCTCAAATAAGGTTGCAGTAATTCAAATATAAACAAACTAACGAATTCTAAGCAGTTCATTTGATATGAGTAGGAAGTATAGTTTTAAATTTTGTTATTAGCCCAACGCTTTTAGAAAATTTTGATTGAACATGATCTATATGAGCATTCCAGCTCATATCATTCGAAAATAACACACCCAGTTTTATAGAAGAATTTACGAATTCTATTTGTTTATTGTAAGGTAAAGTGGAACATTTATCCTTTTATTTCTAGGTTTAAAAAAATGGCTTTGGTCTTTTTACTGTTTAACTTTAATTTGTTGTTGAGTGTCCAGGCGGTAATTTTCTTTAACACTTCCTAGCATTGTGGCAATAGAAGTACTAACTTAGTCATGGGAAGAAAAAATACTTGTATCATCCGCGTAAATGATCAGTTTTACACCACTGTTTTGAGCCACGTTTACGATGTCGTTAATTTACAAAATAAATAACAAATAGGCCTAAAATGCTGCCCTGAGGAACTCCTGATGATATGGCTAGCCTATCTGAATGAGAATTTGGAAAGGACACGTACTGATTTCTATTAAGTAAGAAGAATTTTAAAATATCAAGCGCTATGCCTCTTATTCAAAAAAGAGACAATTTTGCAAGTAAAATGTTATGATTGATGGAATCGAATGCCTTTGAGTAACTCAAGAAAAAACGCCTAAAGTTATCTTTTTTCGTCGAATGCCTTTACAATTAGTTCTTTTTGTTTTCAATAAGGCTATTTCAGTAGAGCGATGCTTACGAAATCCAAATTGTGAATCAGAAATTAAAAGAATGTTTATCAAGATGTGTTAAGAGCCTTTGATGCAAAAGTATTTTGAGTGGCTTGGAAAAGACAAGAAGTAATTGAAATGGGCCTATAGTTGTTCATGTCAAACGTATCCCTGCGTTTGTGTAGGATAATAACTTTTGACACCTGCATTTTGAGTGGAAAAACGCCAGTTTCAAATGCAAGGTATATAGATGTTAAATATGGTGCAAGTATATCAATAACGTAATTTATTGGTCTTATTTGCATGTAATAGGCGTCAATAATTTTACTATTTTGAAGATTCATAATAGTTGAGCACACTTCCGACTCATCAGTATGGAACAAACAAAATTGTATTTGTCTCCGACAATGGCATGAACTTTATCTATGTTTAAAGCTTTTTCTATACACGAAGATTACACACAAATTGATGCACCAACATTTCACACAAAAAAATGTTAAACGCATTTGCCATGGTGACCTCTGTTACTTTAACGTAGTTTACGTTGATTTCATGGGGCATGCTTTGGAGTGGCTTATGGTTTAGCAATGATCGTATTCTCTTCCACATAACATCAGGTTTCTTAGTTTCTAATGGATCAAAAACCTGTTGTTGTAGTCACACTTAGCAGTCCTTAGATGACTGGTTAGAATATTTCGGAACTTTTAAAGGATTGCAAGCTTACTCACGTCTCTCGTTTCAAAAAGTTGTTCATATAAATTATTCTTATTCCGTATCATTGACATGTAGTCTAGGCGTGATCCAAGTCCTACGTGATTTTTAGAGGCTTGGAGGTTTACAAAAGAAGAATGTTTCGTATAAATTGCACTAATGCATCTAAAAATAAATTTTATGTGGAATTAACTGAATTTGTTGACAAAATTTGTTGTCAAGATGTACTTTCAATTTCTTCTCAAAAACGGCGCAACTGATCAGGAGTGATAGACTGAACGTTAACAAACCGGGACAGAGTCACTGCGGGTTTTCTGGGAACGTTCATTTTGCAAGCAAATATAAATGGGAAGATAATCGCTTATATCAGTTAAGAGAACCCCTGATGTTATCACCGATTCCTCGAAGTTGGTCATGAACAAATCAAGCAAAGAAAATGAGGTGTTTGTTATTCTTGTAGGGTGGTTGATAATATTCAACAACCCACATGACTCAATAAGGTTTCAAAAAGAGTTCCTCGAGCTACGGTCAGAACTCATATCGATATTAAAATGTGATCGCTTCTTGGAACTTACGGTACATCTCTCCAAAGCTGTGATAAGCAACTACATGCACATGTTCTTTAAACAAACAAAAGAAATTTCACGTTTCCTTTACTGCAGAGCACGCTGTGAATGATTTCCTACTTTCAACAAAGTGGCACCAAGCAGTCTTTTTATTTCTACTCTGTGGTTTATTGTACGTGTTTTTACTATACCTCCCCGTGCTGTGGGTGAATGTAGAGGTTCAGACATCTACTCTGGTATATGCTCTGTGCTATAGAAATGCAGAGACATCCCCGAGGCATACACGTCATTCACACATGCATCCTTTCCAGAAAGTTCAGTAGAGAAAAATTGTGCTCTCTTCTGGTAGAGGTGAAAATACTTCACACTGACTTGCGCAAAAGACGCCATCGAGCTGGCAAGTTTAAAACTAGCATATTGTGAACTTCCAAGCAATTAATAGTGTGGGTATGAAAGTGCACGTTGTGTAGCATTTAATGTTTTGCGTTTCCAAAGCTGCTCTGAGGACCAGCTGGTAGTTGATTATCATATAACTTATTTCACAAAACATTCACGAGAGCGAATCAAACACACGCATGACCCTGACATGACGTCCAGTACCGCAATGGTTCCCAGGTTCAGACGGGTGTGACGGCGTCCGGTCGGCCCCACCTGGAGTGCCTGAGCGTGGGCTACACGCACCACTGGCAGCGGCAGCTCTACTTCAGCTGGCTCACGCTCTACATCCTGGTCGTGCCGGGCCTGCTCATCTCCGCCTTCTACCTCAGCCTGCTCAGGGCCGTGTGGGCGGCATCCGACGCCATCGACGGTCACGCCGGCCAAGGACAGTGGCAACGGGGCAACGACGCTACGGCGCTGTACCCGGGCAGAGCCCCTACTGTCGCGTGCGCGAGCCAAGACGCTCAAACTGACGGTAAGACGTGTGTGACAGACACTACGAGCCACCGGAGCCAATGCGTAGCTCAGGTTGTGTCACGTGACCTTCCTGTCGAACAAAGCAACGCTACAAAGGCCATGTTATGCGTGTGGGGCTCTGGATTGGCTAACATGGGCTCTTAACCACTATTGTGTCACATTATAAGCCTGAACGGAGTATAGACTAGTCCATAGGTGGGTTCGATCACTCAATGCCACGTAGAAGTTGAGGCTTTCACATTTGCTCTTCTGACGTCATCACCAGTGGATCTCGGGAATACCACCTATCTCGCGTCGACGACGCGTTGACGGCGTGCCACATAGAGGGCGATGCTGGAGCTCTGCGCTGCCAAGATAGAGGCGTCTGGCGCTTTGTGTTATACTCTTGTCGAGATTCCGCGTGTTAACCGCTTGTAGTAGCTCGGATGTCCTCTAAAAATGACGTCATTCACTGGCCTCGCCTTCTAAGTTTCTATTGGCTCAACACGAAAGTAGGAGAAGGCAAACTTCTGGTAGTCCCAATTATCGAAAGCTTTGCACAAGCGATTATCACTGGCCAGACGGTAAGCCGGGGCGCTATAAAAATGCTAAGGGCAACACAAACACTGCTTTACGGCCTCTTAGCAATACTGTAATGTCAAAAGACTGGGACGGCCTTTTTCCCCTTTCATAATATTTTGTTGCTGCAGAAAGAAGTGTTTGAAAGTGAGCAGAGGGTTCGCACGTGAGCCAAGCCTACGCTAATTTCTAATTTGTGGGTTTTGTCACGGTGCAGTGCCCAACCCGTTTGGGGAGGGGGCAACCTTATACTTCATTTACACGATCATAAATGTACCTTGAGCTCAATGGCCTTTATTGTCGGCGGCAAATCAGTTCGCATGTTGGGTCGTGGCATGCGCTCGCGACCCAACAGTGCGTGCTGATTCGCCGATTGCAAAAGGACCTATATTGGCACCCTGCGTCCGCTAGGATCCGCTACCGATCGCCCAGCGAACAGCGCCGCGCGCACCCACTTTTGAGTCAGCGTAGGGAGAGCGGTAGAGCTCCGCCGCCGCTCACGCTGCTCCCGTGCTTCCTTCAATCTGGTAGACCAAGCAGGCATGTCGACCTTGCAACACCCACCGGTGTACCACTGCAGTTGAGCTGCGACTGCCGAGATCGCTTCCCGATAAATACGCGCGACGCCGCCGTGAGAGGCGCGCGTATCGGCACTGAGTTAGATCTGCAGAGTGCCCATTAAAGGTACCTTTATGCTGGCCGTATTAATTGGGATATAACTGGACAAGTTGACGACTGCACTTCATGTTAAACGCGCGGTTCATCCCAGTGTCGACACAGAAACAGCTGCATTGTTACGCAACTTAATGCGCGCGGACACCAAACAAAGAATGAAACGTTCTCAAACTGAAATCTTCTCGCTGGATGTACGCCCACCCAAGTAATAGACTCCTTCAAGGCCAAGGGAAGTTGTACCAAGTATGAGACATGCAAACTTAGAAATTGTGTCAGTTCGCCCCTACTCGCATTGGATAGCGAAAGAACATAAATTCCGGGGTTAATTTTAATAGTTGGAGCTTCGCGTGATCTCTTCGCACGTGAGATATATCGCAAATAAAAGTTTGTTATGAAATGTAGAACTTAGATATAATGAGGCGCTGCTCTAGGTGGGCGTCTGCTTAGATTCTTTTTGAAAGGGACATTATCTGACGACAAACCAAACCAGAAATATACGGTTATTCACTTCAGTTTATCATAAGTCCGAACGCAGTCGAAGTGTCGAACATGTACAAACATTCTAAAGGTGCAAGTCACCACGCATTCACTGCGCTTGACTGGTTTAGCGGACGATAGAACACGTAAAGGAAAGATCACAAACGCACGCACTGACGTTGTGCATTTGTCGCTGTTTGACTAGTCCCATCGGTTCGCAGTGTCGGCTGCGCTCGATGCAAGATGAAACAAAGTATAGTCACTCACGTTCCTTTTTTTCTACTTTATCCATCAAAGAAGTTTGATAGGTTGGCTTTTCACGGCTTATCCTGTTTCGTAATTCGGTCTAATGTTCCAGTAACACCTGCAGACCGGTAACGAGATAAGATTATTCTACATTCCCAGTGTGGTCGTAGTTAATCGTCACACCTTTATCACGTGACATCCTATGATACAGCCGACTCTCCGAAGTAATGGTACAAATCAAGCAGCGTCATAAACGGAAGTCGCTAGGCCTTTGATCATGTGTTATGGTTGGTTCAACAATAATAAAACACGTAGGGAAACTTGACGAACACCATGATAGTGCACATTTTGACGCTGTCTGATTGGTTTCTTTAGCTCGTAGCGTCGGCTGCGTCCGGATTTAAGGTGAAACAAAGAATAGTTGCATTACGGGATATAAATACTCTGCAGTGGTCGCGAATCCATGGAGGCTGTTCATTGGCTTTCTTCTGTAAAGAAAGATAAAATTCAACGTTGTGATATTTATTAAAACCTTTTTTTAGAGAATCGAGCCTTCAAGAATATGTTTTCACGACAGCCTACAACAGGCTCAAGTAGGATTATCTAGGTTTTCTAATCCCAGATAGTAGCGGGAAATATTACGTTGCATTCTTCTGTAAACTTGGAAAGAAGTTTCTGGTTGTTCAGATCTTTCATCCATCTAGTGATGTCGTACCTTCCGCATTATGAACAACATGAATGCGATCCGTCTCTGCGCTGTTCGCGTTCGGCTTCACGGCACGACGCGCGTGCATCGCACAGAAACCCGACGCCTCCACAGTCATGCGAGGCTTTCAAATTTCCTAATCACTTCTTGAACTAGAAAACCAGCATGATCAATATTCATTGCACTTGCGCGGCGTCTCGTGTTCTCATAAACATGCAAACGTCATCCCCGGAGCGCCTTTTATTTTTAGTTTCCGGAATATTATGAAACATGAGATTCGGCAAACCGAGACCTACATTTTCAGACTTATAGACTCACTCACTTCCAAAGTTTTGTTCCTCTTCTTCTTCTTCTTCTTCTTCTTTGTAGAAACCTTTATTCGAAACAAGCTGCTCGTAATATTCTATAATAAACTAAATAAAGATTTTTTTTACTATTTCAGAAGTAGCATTCCAAACCTTCCTCGTCTACTTGTTAAATTTGACTGTAAATATTAATCCAACTACGTAAAACCTCCAGAGATAGCCCCCATAAAATCAAGAACAAATTGGGTAAAAATAAGGGATGCGTTAATTTTCAATAAATAATCAAGAAAAGATGAAAAATGCTAATTTTAGATAATGTATCCCTGCCAAACATTGTTATTGCGGCGAGGGGCAAAGAAGCAAAGATGGCTATACTTCACAGTCATCAATGTGCTTATATCCAGGAATAGCTTACCAAACGCATTTACGCCGAGGCCATCACTGAGCCGAGCACTATACGATTACTAGACGTGAGCTATTTATCGATGTTTCAAATAAAATAGCAAAACAAACCCAAAATAGGGGCGGGCTCTCTTTAGAAAGTGGGGCATCTCTCGGCATATTTATGTGTGGTGAACTTGAATATCATATTTATGCTATAAGTTATCACGTTCAGCCATAGAACAGGCTGCACAAAATTAAAAGGTCTTTATTATTTATGACTCGCGTAGTTTCGCTTCTGGGACTAGTGTTAAATTTATTTTACTTCGCCACAAGTGTTGTACTGTATGTATATATATATATATATATAGATATAGAGTACTGGGAGACACGGGTGTGAGCGTTGACCGTGTAAAGTACTTTCTCCGCACTACTGTCAGCGCAGAGGACATCAGTTTACAGAGCAACTATATGGTCTCACGTCTATACCTTTTGTACTCTAGCCGAAAACATGTCATCAATAACTAAACGGACAGTTACCCACAGCTGGGCTCTCAAACACACAAATTAAAAAGACCCGTGTGCATATTGCTGCACAAAAGAAGCAGCCGCCGAAAACCCCAGGAAACCTAACAAACTCCAAACGAACCGCGAAAAGTTTCTGGAATGATGTCAGAAGCTGGTTGCGCCATTTGTACCCACGAATTGTGGGTTTAAGCGGCACTGAAGTTTTGGCGACAGGTTTCCACGCCCTTGACAACGGGTTTGTAATAATCCCAGTGCGCTTCTGAATAAACAATTCCGCGATCTCCACACACGCTAATAGCCTTCTAATATACGTATAAACTCACTAAAGCCGCGGTCACTCTACTAATATATCATAAAAAAACACAGTACACTATCTGAGGCATTTTTCTGCCTTGTATGATGGTCCTTGTCAGCTTGGTCATACAGAAACTGTCTGGAGACATGTTTGAATCATACAAATGTATGAAGCCGACATGCTTACGGCATGTTTGAGTTTTGTCCGCATATAGTCATGTTGCATGTCTGCAGGAAACACAGTGTCCTTTGTGTGATGTATAAACAGTATGACTGCGGTATAAAGGTATTACGTGTGGTTGCCAACACGTTCTTATCATATCTCCCCCAACAGGTCTGCATCATCGCCAGCTTCGTGCTCTGCTGGATCCCGTACTTCGCCGTCCACAACGTCCGCATCCACAGCCACTACTGCATCAAGGTCCCCCGGGCGGTCATCGTGTTCGCCGAGACACTGGCCCTGCTCAACAGCGCCGTCAACCCGGTCTTCTACGGCCTCTTCAACGTCCACATTCGTCGCGGACTGCGGGACATCATTCGAGCGTGCAGAAGACGCAGCAACTTTGGGCCCGAGCGCGAGTCCACGATGCGCAAGGGAGGCAACGCCTTCACCACGTCAACGTGCGCTCTCGAAGCGTCCTCGGACGACTGCTGTCCCGGACAGCCCTTGAAGACTATAGGCTCCATTGGTGCGGGAAAGTTCATCACCAACGGGGACATAGCTCTATTTTTCACTGGAATTGAATAACACAGTTTGTGTGATTATTGAAAGTGCGTTGTTTGTGCTTATAGTGTTTACTTATACTAATGCTATTTTACTGCCTTTACCGCGTTTATACAAGAATCTTAAGTTTGTTAAGGTAATAGTGTTATTGTATACAAATAGTTACATTTTGTTCTAAGGCAGCTCGAGCCTATAGGGAGAAGTAAATTACTTCACTGTAAATAGTAAGTCTAGTACCCCTGGCACACGGAAAAGTTAATATATTTTCATTAAATCACATGGAAATTATACTAGATCGCGGTCTTGGTGATTATACGAGTGTCGCAAGCTGATTTTTCGACACCATAATGTCATTCGATCGAACTTACATTAATCTGTTCATGTGGCCAGGTATAATGCAAGAATTCAGTGACTGCACGCGATAACATCGCTTACATGATCGTAAGTGACACTTGTCTAGACGTGTCCGCGTTGACTACGTCTACCTGATTTTTCACTGTGAATATGTTTTGCTGTGTCCGATCGCTGCGTGTCTGCGAATTTCGTCAAAGTATTTCTGTATAAAATATGCATTCCTACAGCAATAATTGCGCGACTCAATGTTTTCGACTTAAAACAATCACATTTTTTCTATAAACTTTTTATACGCATACCTCGTGCCATTTCGTACCGATTATTTAGGAGTGTAATAGTTTGCCCGTGTAATAAAATGTTTTCGAGACCCGTTGCTATGTGCAGCTTTCATTTTAGCTAATAAGACACGCGTATGTGACTAAAACGCGTTACGTCAATCGATCCACGTGCGTTGCCTTCGACGCGCGCCCCCGTCCTTTGCGACGTCACGAGAAGAGCACTACGGCCTTGTCTTCTAGGAGGTGTTGGGAGGAGAGGGTACGGAGGGAAGAGAAGCAGCATACCCTCCGCTCCGTATCCATCCCCTTTTCTTCAAGAGCTGCGCTCTAATTCAACATTACAGGGAGTTGTAAACGTCTTTTTTATGGCGCCCTTTGTTCGTGCAAGTTTTCTGTTCTACGAAGGAATCTTTGAACGAAATCTCCGATAGAAGGCTGCAGTGAACCAAAGTTGGATAAGTAGTTTATAATTCGGTGCTTCTAATCCAATAATAGACAGTTAAAAATACCGGTTTTCAAACGGGCAGAAAGCAATCTCGTTTTGATAATCTAAAGTAATCGGAGAAGTAACGGTTTTTTTTTTAAATAACGGCCAGCTACTTCTTGTTTTGACTGATGCAGTAATCTAAATGAATGCTTTTTACACGACAGTAATTGTATTTGTAATCGATTACTTTTTTCGAGTAACGTGTGCGAGACTGGGTGAAATGGAGTACGGGGAGGTTTGTGGGAACGTGTTTTAGAACGACGCGAGGTGTCCCGACGCCTCTAAAGTTTCCCGTGACCTCTGAGTGCTGAAACACCCAAGCCTCACGACCTCTTGCGCAAAAGAGGACCGGAGGGAATATGCGACTAACAAACACGAGGTTGTTCACCGGTAAGCTAATAAACTAACTCTGAAAACAGCCTAAAATAGTCGCGACCCTTGTTTCGAGGTAAAATTGACGAGATACAAATGCGAACTAATTAAAAAAAAAGGACTGAAAATAAATTTTCAATTAAGCGCGCTTATACCTGCACGGACTTCGCCATAAAAGAAGTATAGTTCACGAATGGAAAATTTCGGTGTGTTGGCACGTTGAGCGAGTAGTGTTTGGCAGCTCCAACCGTTCCGCTTTCATTAGATTGTAGGCTGTCCCAATTTGGATCCCTCGATCGCGACTTCACGTCGCAATTGAGGCTCTAAGAAAGTCACACGAAGTTTTTATTCCTGGCGTTTATAGTCGGTGAGATCGTAATACCCCTGTTACACGGGCACCCTTACTCGCAGTTAACTCACCTTTAGCTGCTCTAACGCGGCACTACAGTTACGGCACTATACTCTTGGACAGCTATTCCAAAATTGGTGAAGAGTGCGAGTGCAGTTCATACTTGGGTAGTAATTTAATTACAGTAATTGAATTACTGTCATTTCACTACTTTCGTGGTAATTTGTTATCTAGTTAATTATATTCTCCTAAAGTAATGGTGATTGTGATTTTATTACTTTCTAGTGTCAGTAATTGCTAAATTTCAGGCACTATTACGATTACCCTTTTCTTTGCAAACACCCTTTGAATTACTGTTGAGGTCACGTGACGTTAATGTTCCCGCTAAATCTAGCGGAGAAACTGAATTTATTCATAGCTGACGTGACGCCAAGTAATGTGAATCATTTTCTCATCTAAATTTAGCGGGGAAACTGAATTGGTATTGAGGTCATGTGACGTCAATTTTCCAGCTAAATTTAGTGGGAAATTGAACTGCTGTTGAGGTCACGTGATGTCAGTTTTCCCGCTAAATCTAGCGAAGAAACGGAATATGTTCATTGGCGACGTGACACCAAGGCATGTGACGACATTTTTCTCGGATCGAACTGCTGTTAAGGTCACGTCACGTCAATTTCTCACTAAATCTCGCGGAGAAACTGAATTCGTCCATAGATGACCTGCACCAAGACATGTGACGCCATTTTAACCGCGAAATTTAGCGGAACAATTGTCGCCACGTGACCTCAACACAAATTCAGTTTCCCCGCTATATTTTGCGGGCAAAATGACGTCACACGACTCGGTGTCCTGTTAGTATGAACAAATTCAGTTTCTCTGCTAGATTTAGCGGGAAAATTGACGTCACCTGACCTCAACAAAGATTCAATTCCCAACTAAATTTAGCGGGAAAAATTTACGTCACGTAACCTCAACACCAATTCAGTTTCCCAGTTATATTTAGCGGGGAAAAATGACGTCACGTGACATGGTGTGACGACACTAGGCAGGGACCTCGCTGAATGACGCTTGTGGAAGTCCGCTTTTTGTTTTCTCAGATTTCTTTCATCATGCAGTCTCCAATCTGCATGGTCCACGGTTCTAGGCCCAAGCAAACTTGGGTGGCAAGTAACTCTACTGCATAGACGTCTCCCAATTAACAACTGAGCAGGATTGTAACCCGACAGGCCCGGTGTGTTTCGATTGTTCAGTAGCCCGAGATAAGGATCGTCGGCCTTCTTTAGTAAGGTTTTTAGTGCCCTTACCGAGCCCTCTGCTTCTCCGTTGGACTGAGGGTATCGAGGACTGCTCGTTACGTGGTGGAAGCCGCCGCTCTCGAGAACCCCTCGAAGGCGGAAGAGGAGAGCTACGGCCCGTTGTCGGACCGGACGATCTCTGGTGTTCCGGGCCGTGCGAAGAAGCTTTTGAGGAGCTCGATGACCCGAGCCGATGTTGTGTCTTTACCCAGCAGAGGCAGCTCGGGGTATTTAAGACAGTAGTCAACAACGACCAGGTATCGAAAGCTTTTGAGTTCAACTATGTCAACACCCACTTCTTGCCATGGAAATTCCGGTGTTGTCGCCGGAAGCATTGGCTCATGGAATTGCACTCTGAGTTCGGTGCACTTTGAACAATTCGCGACGACTTCCCCCAATGCGGCGCCAACGCCTGGCCACCAGATAGACTCCCTTGCCTTGGCGTGGCAACGGACGATTCCTCGATGCCCCTCGTGGACGCGTGCAACCATTTCTTTTCGGAGGCTTTTTGGGATGATCAGCATAACGCCGTTCAGTAATAGTCCATCGCAGACCGTGATGGTTCCCCTCTCTGACCAATAAGGCTTGAGAAGAAAAAGGAGCTTATTTTTGGGCGGCCACATCGACTGGCATACGTTGAACATGGCTGCGCACTCCGAATCCGCCTTCTTCTCTAGCCACAGCTTCTCTAGCAGAGGCTCGGTCGCTGGGAGTGTTTGTAGAGACCCCACGACGAAAGACGAAACTTCGGCGTCTGTCATGGTGAAGTCCCGGTGGCCCGCGTCCGTCAGCCTTGACCTAGATAAGGTGTCCGCCGTAGCGATACTTTTCCCTGGAACATGCATCATGTTAAAGGAATATCGCATGAGTTGCGTATCTGCAAGCGTTGAACTCTGGGTGGCAAGGAGTCTATCTGATCGCGGCCCAGGAGAGGGAGCAATTGCTTGTGGTCGGTCTCGAAAAGAAATGTTAGTCCTTTCAGGTACTCGTCGAAGCGCTCCGCCGTTCATGTTAGTGTAGAGCTTCTTTTTCTGTTCGGGAGTACCTCACCTTGGGTTTCGTCAATGCCCATAACGCGTAGGCTCGCACATTCTGCCCTCCCGAGGTTGGTCTTACATGATGACTGCGCCAATTCCGTAAGACGAAGCGTCTCCCGATACGATGGTCGGGTATTCCAGAATGTACCTTTGATTTTTTTTAGCTTCTTGAATGCTTCTTCCTGGGGTTTGTCACAGACGAACTCTGTTCTTCTGTAGAAGTTGACGTAGAGGTTCCGACGTCGCGGAGGCTTCTTGGAGGAACCTTGCCACGGGGGTTGATTATACCCAGGAAGCCTCTGACTTCAGACGTAGTCTTCGGCTGGTGCAGGTTCTTGATGGCTCGCACCTCCTCTGGGTCCGGGTAGATTCCTTTTTCATCTAAGACCACGCCCAAGAACTGAATCCTTCAGGCTGCTAACTTGCACTTGTCCCCGTTCAGCGTAACTCCGGCTGCCTGGAGCCTATTGAGAACCGCTGCCAAGCGACGATCGTGCTCGTTCTTGTCTTTCCCGTACACTCTCAACAAAAGGATAGTCGTAGGGTACGACCTTTGGGGTAGTAAGAAGCCGTCACAGATATCGCTACCCCCATTAGTTATACTAACGACCCCATGGGTAGTCACACGGCACGCAATCAACAGGTAGTCACAGTGAGCACCCCCAAAAGCAACATGGCGGCTGCAAGCGACAGGGGAGCAATACGAGTAAGGCCTAGCGAGCTGGACTGCTTCTTTTTAAAATACGATTCTCAGGTGCGTACGCCCGTTCGCTGTCTTTCGTGCGCACTAAAGCGCCCCAAAACGCGCCTCGAAGCACCGGCATCTGCACTTAGTGGGGGATTCGCGGGTTTGTCCGTGACTGCTTTCGCGCACCCGGCTGCATTTGCTTCGCGGCCAGAAAACATTCAAAGAAGGAATCGTATAGCGACAAATGGAATGATGTCTTTATTGAACAGAGCATCTGCTTGCTGTGCTTGCCGTAAGTGATCCGGCGTTTTCGGTTGACAGCGGCGAGGCGAAACATCACCGATTCAAGCGGCGTCGGTTCCGATCGTTCAACGCTCCTGCTCACCTGTTAGCATTCGTGATCCACTTTCAAGTCCCTGGTAATCCTCACCGCGTCTGTGCACGCACTTGGCGTTATTCACCGCACGGAACACCCATTCAACTGGCTATGGGACTGATCCCACTGGGACGAGAGGCCGAGAACCGAACCCTCCGTAGCCTCCGTAGGCTGCTCCGTAGAGGAGCCATGGAACGCCTCCATGTTTTTCACTCAAATAAATAGACATATAAACGCGCGACTCCTTGAATTGGGCGGCGACAAGCGCCACCTAACGGACAGCGTTCAAACAAAAAAAAAGAAACCAACAGTCTGCTTTGAGCGCCTCGCCAGACTTGCACATATGTATACACACCACACTTCACACATTCGCGACATACAGGCATCATATGCATTTTGTACATGAACGTGTTCACAAACAGTACAAGGTACAACATGAGATATTGACACTCTACATTCCTATACACACGACTAGTCGACACCACCAGCTTATATACTGCTGTATTTTCTGTGACCGATTAGGATGGTGACCACTGTCATATTTTGCATAAATATGAAAAGACTGTGCAAGATTTACCCGTATATAATATTTTCCTCTACTGCCCTTAGGAAAGCGCTCGTATCTCTAATGTAATCTATTGCAAAAGTGAACTGCAGGTTATAAATAAATTTGAATAGTCGCTACACGTCACGTTTTGATCAGTTTCGTTTTCTCGCTAGCCTACACTTCAAGTATACAGAAGCCTGTTTAATTAATTGTATTAATTATCGAAACCAATTTCTGCAATCTCAACTTTCTGAACACGCTGATGCATTTTCTTTTCTCTTTTTACATATCCGAATGACTTCAGCGGCGGTTGAGTACACGTTGAGTACACTGAGCACGCGCAGGTGATTCTAGCGAAGCCCGTCCGCCGGTCCTCCCCGAAACGTTGTTTCAGTTTTCTTCTTTTCGCTGCAATTGTTTCTGCTCAAGCGCGTGTCTTTCAAAACCTCGTTTACATGAAAGCGACTTCAGCGCATCGACTCCACTCGTTCTTCGAACGAAGCCGACGCGGCAACGTTTACATGAATGCGCACCAAGCCCTACACGAAGGTGACGCCACGCCGTGTCAAAGCTCGAAGTTATGCAGTTCCGGCACCAGCCGCACCACGTTTTCCGGTGCGTCGCACGTGGAGGCCTTTCGACGCGTTCAGTGAACGTAAAGATCGTGCCCGCTGTCTTCGGTGCTGTGGAAGAAGTTACGAGACGGAAGAAACATCAAAACCCAAGCGTTTAGGGCTCCAGGCCGGGCCGCCGGGTCACTCTGGACCAAAGGCGACGTGTGTGCGCACGCTTTGAGGACGCCTCCGCGCTTCGCCGCGCCAGACCTCGCCGATCGCGACCGGACCAACCGGACCCCGAGTCCGAAAGGCTCCTGCGCAGCCAGGAACGGCACCGAGGTAGGAGCTGCTCGTTCTGCGCTACCATGCAGTGCTCGGAGCTCTCGGTGTCGTTCGTGCTTGCGCCGGAGCCTTTGGGACCCCTTCGGACGCGCAAGTCGTACTTCGCAAGGCTTGGACTGGGGCCGCCCTCACCGAGCAGCTCCGCTATATTCCGCTTACTTATGATGGCAATAAAAGCTCGCGTTTGTTTTCGGGAAAAAGTGCGGGCGACCATACAGGACCGCTCTCCGCGCCGCCGACGAGGTTGGCCGCCGCCATGTTCTCAGCTGTTCACTCGCTCCCGCAGCGAGCGCCTTCCCATAATCCTCGTCCCCGTTCCAAAATGCGATGCGACCACGCGCCAAGAGGACAGTGCCTTCACCTGGAATGAGCACGAAAGACGTATGCTAAATTAACTAAGCATCAAAGAACGCCGAGAACATAGTTCTCTGCGCTGCACCTGCTGGCGTCTGCAGCAGTACTTTTTCTAAAACAAAAATCTAAAACAAATAGCACTTGTTTATATAGGTAAAAGGAACGCGTGCCGGAAGGCCTGAAATCCTAGTCCCCTTCAAAGTACTCCACCTGGGATGACACACACTTGTTTGAAGCATTTGTTTTATCGAGTATGCTCGATGAAATGAGCCAGTGAAGGCGAATCATATATCCCGAGACAGAGAAATACTGAAATAAACGGACATGATCCCAGATATTTGTGTACGTTCGTCCTGTCCGGCCTCAGTCGTGGTGTTCAATGCTTCATACTTCACTGCACTTGAAAGCAAAAAAATGGGTATGACAGGCGTGCAAGTTCGGCGGAACCGAGGAGGCCATTTGCAACTGATCTGCACGCAGAACTGACCGATCACACCTTTAATGAGAGCACGCTCTTTACTGAACCGCACAATAAAAGACGACAAGAGTATCTCGTCCGGCGAACATTCAAGTCAACTCACGCCTGTGCGTAGCTTCCTGTGCTTTTCTAGAGATTTGGTTAAATTCCTCGAGCACGACGCCAGCTGCCAGCTGTTTACTGCTGTACATGGTAAAACCCGCGACGGAACCAAAAAGGACAACCGCGATACTTTTTATCTGCCTCGGGTTTTAGTAGGTGCCTACCAAGGTTGCCTGTACTCTTTGGCAATGTTTGTTTTCTGCCAGTTTAGGCGAACTGAGCCACACGCCTGTTTCGACCGGTTCAAATTTGAATAAATGGTAACCAACGCACAAAGAAAACAAGTTTCAAGTACTTTTTGAGATTTTTGAAGTGACTTTTACTATTGAACGACTGCATGCACTTGAATGTTCAATTCAAGAGTTTATAAAACGTGACTACCCCATGCTTGTCACCTGCCAACAGGGTGGTAACGCTCAATGGCTCGAGCCCAGTGGGTAGTTAAGTAAGCCTGTGGGGTAGTTACAGCCGTCAAAACGCATGATGACTAGGGGGGGGGGGGGAGTGCTCACTCTTCTCTTCTGAGTGTAGGCCAATATATCATCCTGTAGTTTTGTGAGCCTTCCATTCCGTCGAGAATTTCCGAAAATTTCTGGTGGAATATCTTCGGGGCTGAGGTAATTCCGAACGGGGCCTCTTGTAGAAGTAGCGACCATAAGGCGTGATAAATGTCGTCACCTCTTGACATTCTTCGAACAGGCACACTTGCGAGAACCCGGAGTTTTGCGTCCAGCATTGAGTACACCTTCGAGGGCTTCCAGGCAGCCCATCACCACGAGTCCACCGTTGGTAGAACGAGCTGCTTTCGTCGCGCAAGACTTGTTCAGATGCGTTAAGGTCTACGCATATCCTGAATGCCCCGGAAGGTTTCTGGAGAGGTGCTATCGGAAACAATATGAGCGTGAACGCGCCTCCGCGTGTCGCCGCTACCTCAGTCGCCGCCCTGCGGTGCCATTGCTGTGAAGTTTTTGAGCATGCGGGTAAAATCCTGTCGTCGTTCTAGCTTTGACTGTTAACCCCTGTCTGTCGTCCTCGCTAAGCGCGCGCTGGCGGCCGCCTCGCGCTGTCGTATGCCACA
>JAZHYW010056760.1:0-19872 GCA_037355805.1 Ixodes ricinus
CGTCCCTGCTAGGCACGTTTTACAAGAATTTTTGTGCCTATTGGGAATCGGGCTTCGAATGTCATCCTCACATAGGTGTTCCCGGTTTTCTGTTGTAATTTTTTTTCTTGGGCCTCTCGGAAATCCGACCGGACAGCTGAGGCACACCAACACCAAGTAAAAGGACTACACCTCGAAATTTTTCTTCTGTAATGGCATGCCTGCAGACAATAACTGGCAGCGACGACCGAGGGGTCGTTGTAGTTTCTTTTATATATAGAGGAAGTTCCAGAGAAAAGGAACCGTGTTTTTCGTCCCGGATAAATGGACTAAGCATTGGAGAAAGCTCGAACTCTGTGAGAATGTGAAGCTAGTGGTTGGGATGGAACGCGAACATTTGAGAGGATGACGTTGCCTGGGTTAAAATATTATTGACAAAAAATGTAAACCGTTTCCCAGTAACGCCGAATTAGAGCGCAGCTCTTGAGGAGGAGGAGGGAAGGGTACTGGGGGGTCAGATGACCTCGCGGGGGGGAGGGGGCGTCACGTGACCTTGGGGGTCGCCCCCAAGGTCAGGTGACATGGGGATCACGTGACCTGGGGATACGTGACCTCGAGGTGTGTGCGGGGGGGGGGGTCACGTGACGATGACGTCATCAGTGACGTCATTAGTGATGATGACGTCATCGGCATCGTCATCGCTGTCATCATCACTGATGACGTCATCGTCACGTGACCCCCAGGTCACGTGACACCCCCCCCCCCGAGGTCCTCCTGAAGGAACCCGAGGTCCTCCCGAGGTCCTCCCGAAGGAACCCGAGGTCCTTCCGAGGTCCTCCCGAAGGAACCGAGGTCCTCCCGAGGTCCTCCCGAAGGAACCCGGGTCCTCGAGTCCTCCCGAAGGAACCCGAGGTCCTTCCGAGGTCCTCCCGGGAGCCTGAGTCCTCCGAAGGAACCCGAGGACTCTGAGTCCTCCCGAAGGAACCCGAGGTCCTTCGGGAGGACCTCGCGTCTTCGGGAAAATTTACCCATAATGCACCGCGCGATTACGCCGACGGCGACGCCGGCGCGCCGCTTAAGCCGGAAACGGGCGCCTAACAGGTGCGCTCTAAAACAAAATGTTTCTATAGGAGCCGACGTCAGCCTCAGCCTAATATCGCCAAGAGCAAGACATGCATACTGTAACGCCTGTGAGAGTGCCTCCAGTCGAAAAACATTTGTAAACAAGAAAGAAAATATTTTTTTGCTGACAAGTTTGTTTCACTGAAATACGCATCATCTGCGGCGCACAATGATGATTTTTTACAGGCGCTTGGCTTAAGTGAACTTCGGCTTGTATTGAGGAAGTATGTTTGTATCAGTGATCTCGCGATTCATGCAAGGTCATGTTCTCAAACTTCTCAGCCTTACTTCAACTGCAGGGTTGCTGACATCTGTACTAATTGCGCCATTTTGGTAAGGCAACTCCAATTTCGGGCGACTGGTTGCGCCGAACCCGAGCTCGGTCGAAATTGCGCCACACTGCGCCAAAGTAACTAAACAAATAAGAAACGTTTGCGGCGACGCTAGATTTAGCGGGAAACGAGAGAAACTTGGTTTGGCAACATTCAGCTGCTCGTTGTAGTAAAGTACATGGCACGGGTACAGGGTTGGGCAGGCAACCGCCGGATTCAAACATTTTAGCTGTAGTATCTCTTCATATATGATACGTGGTTTTTTGCCGATTTTCCTGCTACTTTCCGCTGTCATTTGTGACTGAATGCTAACGGTGTGCTGTCACGCGGTCTCGCTGTCTGGCCACGGAAGGTGCCTACGACGCACAGGCTATCAAGATGAGTAAACCTAAGCACTTTTTTCGTTTTTAGAGTAAACCTTTATGAAAAGTGCTATTGAGCGCGCCTCCCGTGTGTAGTTGTTCATTCGTGTCCATAATCTCGTCAAAATGGACGGCGCCGCTGCCGTGAGTACTTTCGGATGTTACACACGTGCTTCGAGTGCGTGAGCAATCAGAATGAATCGGTCACACACCCGTATTTAGCGCGCATGTGGTGCTCATAGTTTTTCTATCAATTTACTGTTGCTAGCTTGCTGGCTCACTTTTGTGGGGAATTTTTTCTTCTCCACGTGCTTTCTACGGAGCGTGCGATCGATGTCTGGGTGTAGCAAGCCGTTCTTCCCTGTTCAGGCTCTCGGAATCACCGCTTTAAAGAAGTTTTGCATCTTCAAGCATTGCGCTTTGGCGCCAGTTCGTATAAGCTTGGGGCACCTGGCGCCCACTCCCAACCTTGCAGCAAGTCGCGGTGTTTCCAGTCCTCATCTATGCGCATGGAGTCGGGCGCGGGTTGCCCTTTCCTGCTTTTTTTTTTTTCGCGCATATTTATGATGCTTGCACGATATCGGCGCTGATGAATTCATTAGGATCCGGGTGGACCAAAATAACGATTGTTAGAAAACATAATTTATGTTATTTTATGTCAAATTTTTTATGATTTAAATTTCTGATAAGCTGCTCTAACATTTTGGTCATCTCAGTCTGCCCAAACTGTAGACTTTTGTAGCTCAGAGTTGCTTCAAAATGCATAAACTGCTACCAAACCTCGATAATTTTCTGCGCTCCTAAGCTGCTCCAAAACTCAGATTGTTTCCGCTCCGAAAAATTCAAGCTCCATAACCTGTTTACACCTGTCTCACCAATCCAGCTGCTAGCGCACCATTCTGACGAAGTTCTGGAGTATCTGGAACGCTCTTGGTTCATTTACCCTCTCCATCCAAAAACACGGTTCTTTTCTCAGTGCCATCCTGCACATTAGATTCGTAGTTTCGGGAGTGGAAGAAAATATAATCTCATTATTGGCCATCATCTTCCTCTACGACATCGAAAGGCCATAATGACAGAATATCGCATAAGCTGTAACTGTTCCTAGGATCTTGGAAGCACATACCGCTGGAGATTGCTAGGGTCCAGCTGTCAGCAGAGGTAGAGCACGCATAGGCGTTGGGCCGAAAAGTTCTGTAGGTGTTGCGCGCTCTGTTTTTTCTGGCTGTTGCGGTATTTCGTCAACCGACCTTTGGCATGACGTGCCCTTCCACCTCGGCGCATCGCGGGGAAGGGGAGGGGTATGCACAACCGGACACATCCGATTTCTGGGAGTACCAGGTGTCTCTGTTTCGATCAGTGCCGTAGGTTTTTGCGATGTTTATTTATAGCGGAAAGGCCGGTAGATGTCTTTAGGTGTTTTATTCATTTTGAAAAAAAAATATAAGGTGTGTTTAGGTGATCTGTTTCAGTCAGAAAGCTGTAAAAAAACGGTGACTATCAGGTAAAAACATCTGATGCGAAAACTAAGAATTCAAGTCTATGAAGGGGAGGTTTTTGACCTCGCACAGTCCTGGCTAGAGCAAAAATGTCCAGAAACTCGGTGTTTTTTTATCGTTCTATAGTCGAGTCTTATAATTTTAGTAGCACTGTTATTCTTTATCGATGTTCTTTTCGCTCTGCACCGACCCTGTATTTTTGAGCATCTACGAGAGCTTATTGATGTTTTCGGTTTGAAACTGAAAGTCCAGACCCCTTCCGCAGCATAAAAAGATCACACCAGGTTAAAAAAAAAAGGCTGAACAAGTTTATTTTTTGCACGAACAAGTTCAAACGCAGGCTCATCATCGCATAGCTGTAGCCATCAACCTAGCGGAAAAGGGAGACTCACACGCAATGCGCGTGTCAGGCGACCGCACACCCTACACCTTTTGCCCCTACGCGCCCAGACGATGAAAGGCTCATGATGGTGCAGGCAAACACACAAAAAGGGAAATATTTCCTAGTGAGTGTTTCGTTATGTGATCTCTGGTCCAGTAGGTGTGCACGCGCAAGGGCTTCCAGAGACGAATGGCAGAAATGTCTCGTGCGGCCGAAAATAGCCCGCGTATACGTTATGTGCCAAAAATAACTTTTTCGGGGCGAACCAATGCGAGTTAAAAGTGAGGCACTACTGCCAACGTGAATAAGACAGCGGGTTGTGTTGTACGTGCTTCGCAGGGATCTGACCGAACCTCCCTTATTTTGGGTAGCTCTAGGGAGTACTTCCATCTCAAATGGCAAGAAGAGGCAGAGCAAAATGCCTTCTGTGTTTACAACGGAGATTGAAAAGATGGCCGTCAATGCATTTCGGGCGCAGTAATGTCTGGTCTTGTTTGGAAGTATGATTATGCGTTGTACACCAAATCAGAAGCTAAAAAAAGACAAGGCTCATCCTTACGTTCTTTCCTCTAAATTCCCATGACCGAATGCACGTGGCTTTCTGACAAGGTTGTCGCATATTCTTTGACAGTACATTTTCACTCATTACAGAAAGTACTATCCTTTGTAGAAAGCCAGAAGGCGATTAGAGAAAGATGCCTCTAAAATTTTTTAAAATCTATAGTTTTGTGACAAAAGTATACATTTAGAAAAGACAAGTAAACGAAGGTTTTTGTTTAATATTTTGAATAAACAGAAAGACTACTCTCTACGATATTGCTATCTGCAGAGCTCTAGAGCCTGCGAAATCTCAGAATTTTCATATGAAAAACGTGTTTTCTTTTTTTTTTATCGAAAGGGTACATTTTTTTTCAATGCATATTAGTGCCAGCTTATTTGTGCCTATTCGCGTCTCCAGCTCGCCGCTCGCCCTCCCGCGGCGGAAACGGGAAGCGCTCTAGTGAGGGTCCCCCGATTCTCCTGCTCAGCGGGCACGGCGGAACTGCTCGCGATCATGGCTCGCTAAATGTCGTTTCCGAATGCAAACAACACTCTTCACTGTCCCAACGTGGTGCTGCAGCCGGTATGGGATTGTACCTTATTAGAGAGTTTGAGTATTGCGCATATAGAAGCAAACGCAAGCGCTGTGCGTTTGCGTTAGGGTGGCTTGCTTTACGTTTCGCGCGCGCATCGTTGCCATGCTCCGATCCAAGACCGCAATTTCGGGTTCCGCGCATGCGCAGCGTGGAACATGCAAAGCTAACGCAAACACACAGCGCTTGCGTTCGCTTGTACACGCAATACTAAAACTCACTACTGTTTCACCGGCTTCCAACGCCAACGAAACGTGCTGCAGTGAGCATACGCGCAAGCAGGTAGGCGTTCCTTCGAACTGGAAAGGCTGAGGATGGCAAAACGACGGCAAACAAATACGAAAGGAAATGAATGTTAAAAAAAGAGTAATAATTAAAAAGATAATCCTTTTTTTTTCTGGGGGGGGGGGGGGGGATTTGGTCTGGAAGGATATTGGCGGCGATTTTGGAAGTTTTGCCGATCGTCAAAAGTCGCTACTTTAATAGCATTTTCATTAATCTAATTTTACATGAATTTCTCACATTAGCTAGGGTTTTGTCATTGATTTTAGACTTTATTTATTTTATAACTTGGTAATTAAAAATGCTGCAATTGGCACCAATGATGATAATTAGCACACTTTAGATTGTCATACTTGTTCGCGTGTTTGAAATTAGATCATATAAGCAACTAATTATTTTAGAGCTTGAAAATGGAGTATTAAAATATCTCAATATTAATATTTATATTATTATTAATACAAATCGCGGCAATGTATGCCCCCAATTAACGCTACGATCACAGAAATATGCCATTTAACCATTACCGTTTTTTCTGAAAGGTTTCATTCTGTCATTCTTGTTCTGGGAAAGATATTAAAGCAATTAATCTTCTAAATACCCCAAAAGCCATTGAAAGGCCCGCAGTTCATTGTTTCATATGACAATTATGTGAGCCAGAAAAGGTACCAAGAACGCACAAATATCCGCACTGAATTTTTCAACAACTACAGCATTACATGTTACCTCTAATGTGTATGAAAGACCCTGTCTTTAAAGGGACGAACGTTTCCGCGAACAACTTCTTTAACTAAATAATTAGGGTGTGAGACACATTTTGAGTTATGAAAGAATCTGAAATTAAGACCGATACCGAGAAATTAAATCCAAAATAAAGGTAAGTTTCGGTTTCGCTCCAGAATTAAAATGTGCGTACTGGCGTAAATATTACGCTAAATACCGTTTTTGTTTTCAGGATAACGAGGTGTCCTGCGCTTATAACACCCTAGCTCCCTAGTATTACCAGAAATAATTTGTGTCGCTCAGTGAAGCCAGCAAACTAGACAGGCTCAGCAGCGGCACGCACCTCCGACCCTCACTAAACCGGCCATCTTGGAAAACGAGTGGCGCCACCTATAGTGAATTGGAGTCGCGAATACGCGCGTCAGAGTAAGAAACAACTTCGTTGAAAAAAAACAACAAAAAAAAAAAGCGCTTTTCAAGACCCCAGATTTATGCGCTTGCTTTCCCCCATAACAAGAGAGAAAACCAGAAAGACACGAAACACAGACAATGTACCGGACCCTAGAGCACCATCTACTTCCGAATTGTTGCCACCCGAAAGATAATTATCGGAAAAACAAAGAAGTAAAATTTCTGAAGGTTTACAATTGTCGAACCAACAAAGGGCATCTGGCATTCGTCCGCCAGTGGGGTCAAGTCGGGAGTGGATCACTGAAGTCGGTAAGCACCGACTTCAGTGGTCCCTCAGAAGACGAACGAGAAAAAGAGCGACAGAAGAGGCAAACATGGAAGCAGATCTGGAAAGTTCGGCGTGCTCGTTTTGGCGCTCAACACGTTTGAGCAAGGGTTGCGGTGACGTCAGAACATCGAGCTCTGATTGGCTCTGATGGAAGGATAGTGGTTAGACCTCAGAACAATCTGCCTGAGGTCTACCACTATCCTTCCAATCGGAGCCAATCAGAGCTCAGCGTCTTTCTGACGTCATCAGAGCCCCTGCAAAAGAAGCTGACGAACTTGTCACTCCGCATTGCTCCACGACCCGTAGAGATTGCGACTAATACCTAATAAAAAAAAAGAAAGAAGAACCTAGAAAAAAATATAGTGAACATAGCAAACAACGCCTTGCCTTTCTTAAGCGGTCAGCGTCCATTCACTTTTCCATCGCTAATCCCACGGTTGAAAAATGGCTAGTCACTGAGCTGTGGACGAATTCACAGCGTCCGGTTTACCTGACAACAGAAGCTACAGCGCATACTCACAAGGCGTTCCACCGCCCAGCGGACAAGAGATGGCAGCGCACAGAAGGTGATTTTAGGAAAGGTCTATATATACCTAGCTTGCAGGTGATATCTTTGTTGCTTTTTACGTTTATTATATGCTTGCCAGCAATCATGGGCCCATGAGGACCTCCGATGTTAGCTGGTTTGTTCCGCGCGCGCCGAGGCTGCCGCTTCGCGCTGGAAAGTGGCGGACTTTTTCGTCTAGATCAGGGGTCTCCAAACCCGGCCCGGTGAGGCGTTCTGGTCGGCCTGCAGATGGCCGCGGTCTTTCCAGTGATGGCCGACACGCGGCCGGCTGCTACCAACGCAAATAAGAAAATAAAAAAATTAATAAAATAAGCGTTTGTAAACAAATTGGCTCCGCGACACGCACCAAAAGCTCGAACGAAGGCATAAGACAGAATAAGAAAAATTGCATCAAAACGTCGCTTCTCTCGGCATGATATTTATTGTACATTATCATCACCGGCATTACTGTGCGTAGTGTCCTTCCTGCTTTATGCCTGCTCAACGCTGAAAAAATTCCTTTGCTTTCTCATGTATAGCCTGCTTAATGATCTGCTCTGATCTACCATCTTCATTAATTTTCTGCACTGTGTGAATAGGCTAAAGTTCCTATGCGCTTTGATTTATTATTCTGGTGAGTTCTCCGGCCACGATTATTTTGTAATGTCAGAAAGAGTAAAATATTGCTTTTAAAATAAAGTATATATATTTGACAACTTTACATATCCTTTCGAATTTTCGCTTTAGTTTATATTTTTTGTATTTAAATGCTTGTTTGGTCTTATTTATTTAGTATTCTCTCGTTTATATTGTCTTGTAAAATTTCCGGCCCATGAGACTCTAGAGGATACTAATGCCGGTCCCCTAGCCAAAACATTTGGAGACCATTATTTAAAACGCACGAGAGTTTCTTCACAGCTTTCAATGAACTGTATCAAAAAAAAAAACTGACGACAATAGTGATTGAGTTTTTTAACATACACAGATTGTGCATGCTTACCGTACCTACGTTTTATGTAATCACCATGTATATTTATTCGATTAATAACACGTGGCACGGGCTTTGGAAGCCATCCCTAAAAAGATTCGCCCGTGTTCTCAGTCAGTCATTAAGCGTCAGAAATACCGGCACTTGCCACAGACGTTTAATTTGCATAAAGGCATGTGCGTGAAACTTTGGGAAGGAAAAACATACGTCCTTGATTATGGAGGTCAGGGAAGAATGTCTGTGGTGGCTGACGGTCTCATTGAACACGTGATGGAATGAGTGGGAACTAAGCAGCAACCTTCTTTGGGAAAGGCATCGAAAAGCTTTTACCACGTCATAACTGTCTTAATTTGTGCCATAATGATGTGCCCAAGTAGCTAGAGTATGTATCTGCATATTGTGTGTTTACATTTGTTTTCAAGTTATATTTTTATTATTGAGTTTTCTAAAACTGAAAACCCGGCGGCAACCTTCTTTGAGGAGGGCATACAAAAACTTGTATACCACGTCATAATAAGTGGCGGTGATTATGAGAAGTGGGTACTGTGTATCTACATTTTGTACATATTAAAATATTTTTCGTCATCCTCGTTGTTTTAAATATCCATCGTAAGTTGAAAAAAAGAAGCCCTTGTATTATATAAACTTTACGGTTTCAGGTGAAATGTTTCACCGCCTGTATCTTCGGTGAAAAATAAAGTTAATATTTTAAGTACTGAGGATTAATTGATACGTTTTGACGTGCAACCTAGAATTTATGAGGTTCGACGTAACAGCGTACCCGAAAGACTATCACTCGAAGGACGCAAACGCACACACTAGAAAAGGAACACTCACTCAGCACTGATCGCTGAACAAGTGTTTTTTTTTTTATTTGGAGATTTAATGGGTGTATTTACCTCGCGGTTTGATTGTTTCTTTTTTTTTGTGTGTGTGTGTCTGTGTCCTTAATAGGATAGTCTTTTGGATGCGCTGTTACGTCGAACATCATAAACTATCAACTCACCCAAACAAAAATATGCCCCTAAAACTCAGTTGCAGATAAAAATGACTCTACCAAGTTCAAATGTCGAATCGTGCCTCTTGATTATTTGCGCCTGCTGCCTCGCGCTCTCTGTAGGAAGTGAGACATACAATATTTGTTACACTGATAATAATATTAATATTAATAAAAGAAATCCGTACAACGAAACGTGCGTCTGACAAACTGTACAAAAGCATACAATCCCTACAAAGACATATGTCTTTGTTAAATAATAATAAAGAAAGAAACCTAGACAAAAGGCCACGCGTCCGACATGATCGAAATGCGAGCGTTGAATTATTCTGAGATGTTGACTCGACGATGCTGGAATTCATTCGGGCGCGGGATTTGACAACGTCGGGTAGAAAATTTGGAAATACACATTCTGTACGCAAACACCCCCCCCCTCCGCTCCCCCCTCCACACACACACACAGAAACACATTTCCCGAAAAGATGCTGCTTCTACTACGGCGTGAAAAAATTCACGGATAAAAATAACAAATTTTTCACGGCCGGGCGATGGGATAATGCCAAAGAGAACTTTGAGAGTCTTTGTATTTGTAATGGGAGAACAAACATGAGTGACAACGAGAACCAAGCACAATTAACTATTTATTTTGTCATCCGAAATCTAGTTATTTTGTATTGTTTTATTGAATTAAAGTTGCAGCTCAAATATACAGCATATAACGAAATAAAGCGAAGCTATAACGCATTCGTCAGGGGAACATAAAAGAATAAGTATATACGATACAATAATAGCAAGAGCAATTAGCGTTCGAAACAAGCTGAACGCAGTGGTCGTCAGTAATAGTGACAATAATAAATCGATCCGCATATTTCAAGTTCATTTTTGTTTGAGCTTAGAACAAAATAAAATAAAAATCACTTTTGATGCAGTCTGGATTAAATGCGACTCAAATTAATCGGCACAAGCGGAACTCCACTTATTATGTCACATTTGTTGCTGTTTCTACAATAAGCAAAGGCAATTGTGTGCAGATTCAATCAGTTGCTCCTGACAATCTCTGATGAAGTCATTGTCGCTCAGAAGTAGAAAGGATTACGTCCAAGTTCAACAAGCCCCCTCTAAGAAGGGTGGAGAAGAGGGGAACTTGAATGACTTGAGGGCTATAAAAAGACCGAACAAAATGAAATGACTTGTTGGATAAGTGACGCATGAAAAAAAAAGAGAAGACATTAAAAAGCAGAAAACAAAAATCGTGAGAACAAAAGAGGGAGCGAGAGGGAGAGAGAGAAATTAAATGAAGGTTGTGGAGAGATCATTATAAAGAGAGGCAAAGTACGACCTTGTTTTGTAAATAAAATTCGAGATCGCAGGTTCGTGTAAATTTTACCACTGATATTAAAAATTTCAGAAACATGAGCCCTGTCTAAACTAAGAACAAATCTTTGAACGTCCTCATATCTTTTAACATTTTTCTACTCAAATAATATTAGAGGAAATATTTTTAATTTTTTGAAAACTTTGATTAACACTCAAGGTGAAGCTAAATTCAAACATTTCTGGCGGATTTTTTAAAATTTAATACTGCCACTGCTAATCAATTACATTCAAAATCTCTTACGAGTGTTTTTATTTATTGGCTACTTGTAAATGTTTCGTTTAGCGTACCTGCAACTCAAACAAAGTCGAGATGTTTTTATGGCGAATCCGATTTGTGCTTTTGATGCTCTCTCGGGCGATTTTTCGAGCGTGCGCGAGACACACACAGAATGCACACGTATGTGCATATACCTGCATACATATTTATTTCAATTCCAAACATTACGAGGGGTTTCCTATTTCTCAGAGAAGTAGATTTTTAAAACCACATTGCGGTCATGTGGTTTTGTTGACAAGGCCTCTTATCTGTCGCAAATGTTAGCTGCAGTGTTTGTGGCAGAGCAGCAGGGAGGTGCAGTTCTGCGACGTGATTGTCTTTTCGACGGTGCCTCGATTACGCGACGACCTTTGCCTGGTCCGGTAATAATTTGGGGTCTTAGGTCGTGGCTCGCAACAGTGACGGAAAATAAATGACTGCGTCTTGTTGAACCAGTGCGCCCTGCCTCTCTCCGAAACGGGTAGCAGCAAGGGAAATTTAAGACTGGCGGCCAAGGTGGGGTACGAATTCAGGACCTAGAGATTAAAACAAGTGTACATTAGGGACTGAGCTGGCCGGGCAAATGCGTCCCTCATCACACCGAGTTTAAGGTAAGGACCTCTGGTGAGCAGGGAGGAGCCCTCTGCATCCCAAAGTCCGATAAACTCTGTCAGAAGTTGACACAGTGGCCGGTAGAAGAGAGCGCAATCAACACCGGGGCTACCAGAGACTTTGGTTCGTACTTGATGAGCAGCGATGGCACTTTGGTGCGTTACATCCACCAGACGAATGATGGGGCCTGCTCCTCGCCATTCCGAACTGCTTTACTCAGTGAACTGCACAAGTTCTTCATCAGATGATTGCGTGATGCCACTTTGGTAGGACACAGCAGTGGGAGCAAAACTTGCGGAATGGTTATCCGAAATAGCAGCGTGACCAGGTGTGAGAAGGACGTAATGAGGCACGCACGTAGCTGTACGGTGTGTCAGAAGGCGAAACTACAAGGTGGCCGACAGCCAGGTTTGACGCAACTGGTCTAGAGCAAGTATGCCTGGAAGTGAGTTGCTTATTACATTTTCGGTACTTTCCCCCGTAATGCACGCTGCAATCAGTATTTGCTTGTATCGGTCAAATTGTTTTTTTGTTTTTTTCGCGCAAGCATGACTCTAGGACTATTTGGGATAGTCTTCTTGAGACGACAGCTCGCTTTGACTTCGCCGCAGTGCTCATTATGGATAATTTTTGTTTTGTTTTGTTAGCAAGGTTTTTGTAGATGCTTCTGCGGCACTAAAAGACTGCAGAAAATGACTTTACCGTACTACCCAAAAGCAAACGTCATAAAAAAGGCAACCGAAACACGAAGATAACGCTTGTAGCAAACACAGAACAGAACAAAGACTGGGATGCGAAACTTTGGAAAAAGTTCCTTCTCTATCCTCGCAACAATTAACCGGTTCACTGCATAAACTGCGGCACAACTGAACTTCGGGCAAGAACTTGTGTTTCCTTTGGGAAATTATCTTCGTTGCGCGAACCCAGCAAATATGCATCGCACCATTGCGCAGCTTACAGAAGACCTCCGGAAGCACTTCACGTAGAGCTTGCGTGAAGCTCGCGCGAGCCCTGACATCTCGGGACTGCAACACACTAACCAATACAACAAAGAGATAAATAATCAATAATTCATAGTAGAAGGTCTGGTGCAGATGCGAACTCAAACACCATGTGACGTGACTAGGGGCTTCACAGCTTCCCTAGCCAAAAGCTCGAAAGGCTTCTACAGCGTGAGCAAGACTAACCTACATGCTGGTGGATTGCGAACCTGGCGAAGTGTGTGGGCCGATTGATGTCGCCGGCTCAAAGTTTTTCATGAATCTGAAAATGTAAACAGGTCGTTGGTTGCTGATGGCGACGTCCCCGACGATCTTTCGGAGGCACCATCCCTATCACGGTACAAGCTACGACAGCGGTGACAATAGTGGGCGCAGAAATTTTGTCTGGTTCATGCCCTCTTCTGCTTTCACGGTAGGAGACATGTGGTTTCTGTGGCTCCCTGCTCCTCCCTCTTTTCTTAGGGGAATCATCTTGCGAATGGCATCCACTACTCATGTACTTCGACAGACGTCATTAAGGGGAACAGCCGCTTATTTCTGCAGCCGTTTTTCCTCGCTTTACTTTCAATTTTTAAAGCCTCATACATAGGCTGTATACTTTCCGGCTTTAACCGAAAAACACAGATAAACATCCGCCGGTGTTGAAAATGCCAAATCGGTTAAAACCAAAAAACGACGATTTTTATATTTTCGAGCAAGCGAAGGTTTTTTTTACCGAAAAAGTCCTCCATACTTCTAATTTTTAACCGAAAATTACCAACCAACATCCGCCTGTGACGGAAATAAAAATCGTTCAAAAGAAAATACACCTGTTACTAAATATTTTTTCTCCGGCAATTTGTAAAAAGTCCTACGCAAACTTCCGTCAAACAAATTATCTTACCCGGAATCATGCACTTTGCCTGTCTTTCTTTAGTGACCTACGTGGTCTTGGGTTCTTGGAGGACAGTAGCTTGGTTCCAATGTACTCCAAGCTCAGCGGTCCTTCTGAGCAGCCGAGCTTGAACATCACTATCAGGGACCCGAGAGGCCAGTCACAGCTGGCCAGTACTGTCCCAAGCCTCGTTGGACGTCTTGGGGCTTCCCGTGTCCAGCGCAAATGTTGAGCGGGCATTCTCGAAATTGCGCGTCGTCAACGGTAAGGAGCGGGCGGCAGTGACAGACACGATCCTAGGAATGCATGCATGCATAGACTACAATAATCAAATGTGAAATAGATTGTGTAAAAGATGTAAATAAAATGTGAACTATTTTTCGTCTTCAGTAATAGTTTACATTCGCAATCCCCCCCCCCCCAAATAAACACCGTTTTTAGCGTCTGGACGAGAGAATTCACCGAAAAGCACCGGTACTGGTGAAATGAATAAACACAAATAAACATCCGCCGATTTCTTTCATATATAAACACCGGAATGTATACAGCCTATTCATACGTTAACCAGCCATCTCATACGTTAACCAGACGGCTGAATCGATCTGAGCCCGAAATGCTGGCGTCGACCCAAATACAGAATCTGGACCTTCGTCTATTCCTCTGAGAGGACTCGACCACCGAAGATGCCGAAAAAGACGACACCAAAGCTCCTTGAGCTGTCCTCTATTTGTTTCTTTGAAGCGGTGATAAACGAGCGGAACCTTACTGACAACTTAAAGAAGCTCTTTTATGGTACTGCTACGTTGTCTGAGCATAAGGCAGACCAAAGGCTAAGAAGGAATGTCTTCTTCTCAACGTGAGGACGAACCCTTATTTTGTGTTATTTGGTTACGAAATATTGAGATGCTTCTTTGGAAGTGCCCCACCCTCAAGGTGTCCTGGGTTCCAGATTATTCGCGAGGAACAACTTGTTAGCAGAGCTTGTTTGCCTCTTGCAGCGCCCCTTATCGAACGACGTCCCGACATGGCGAACGATGGAACGGGCCAGCAGTCCCTCTATTGCTCTATGCAAGTAGGAAGTCAACAACGACGAATGTCCAGCGCTATACACACGGAAATATGGTTCCTCCGGACAACACGAAAAGGGATTGGAAAAAGGGATGGTTACTTGGGAGCCATGATGGAGTACATCGCTAACCTGACAGGCCAACAGAAAGCGCACGCACTTCGTTGAAGTAACATCTTCGTCGTCAAAGAAGATGATCACACAGGCAACGTAAGAGACACTCCGATATATTTCTTTTTGTCGTGAATACTTCCATCCGATGAGCACCACAGAAATATAACTTGAGGAGCAAGCTATCCAATCGAGGGGCCTGCCAATGCTTTTGTTTCCTCATTCACGTACAGCAACGAGTAATTAAAGTAGCAGTTTGGGCGAGTTGTAACTACTGTGTGTAACTATGAGTAATTAACGCTGACCACAGAATGCGAAGTCCTCACAATCTCACTACAGACAATATTTCAGGAATAGCAATAAAAACTAAAATTAATAGATGTCGACGTCGTATATTATGGACTTGGCACTCTTCAGACAAGTTATTTTAAAATACTTCCCGGACTCTGTGCATAAAGAAATGCTCTGGTAAGTCTAACTATAACCAGAAAAAAAGGCGTTTACAGCTTCCTAGTTGTAATGCCGACTTAGAGCGCAGCTCTGAGGAGGAGGAGGAGAGGGCACGGAGGGGACGGTATGTTCTCCTCCTCATCCGTACCCTCTCCTTCTCGCTCCTCAACTTCTCCTCCCGTGTTCCTTTCCCCCACCACTCCTCCTCCCCTCCTCCTTGTCCTCCTCCCTTCCTCCCTCCTCCTCCTCTCTCTCCCCTCTTCCTCCCAATCCCTCCTCCTCCTCCTCCCTCCCGCGGGGCGCATTATGGAAAACGTCCCATAATGCAACGCGCGCGTCACCGCGGTGCATTAATGGGACGTTTCCCATAATGCACGCGCGGTGCCGAAACGTCACCATGCCAAGACGTCCGCGCGGTGCATTATGGGAAACGTCACCGCGTTTCGGCACGGTGACGTTTCGGCACCATGCCGAAACGTCGCCCTCGTGACGTCACCGGTGACCCCCGTAACGTCACGAGTGACGTCACGACGGTCCCGCGCGTTTCATTATGGGACGTTTCCCACATTGCACCGCGCGGTTACGCCGACGCCGACGGCGACGCCAACGCCGCTCAAGCCGAAAACGGGCGCCTAAGAGTTGCGCTCTAAAACACATTTATTATTTCTTTCTACCAAAAATCTCATACATATGCAGGAAAGTTTACGTAAATGCTGCGATTGTCTACGAAGGCGGAAGGCTCTGCTTTTACAGTGGAGAGACACCAGATGCAAATTGGGGCTGACTAACCTCCCGCTCACACAGACAACACAATTTCGGCACGTGATTGCAGGCGTTCATCACCACCTAATATAATCAATGCCTATGCAGTAGAATTTTGACGTCATCAGAGTGAAATTAAGCGTAGACATAGATTGGACACGTCAGTGTTTTGCTGGGTCACGTGTCCAATGAACGTGTAGAAGGATGCTAGACACCGAGCTCGGGTTTACTTGCTGAGTTGTTGGACACCGACCCTGATGACATTCCAGTTAGGAAGAGGAGGTTGCTCGCAGGCTTCAATTATTCTAGGGGGTGTTGCCACGGCGCCTCTACACTGTCCTTCCAGAACCTTCGTGGCGCTTGAACAGACGGGTGCCGTGGGAAAGCACTCTAGGCACGGAGTCATTATTAATGTATGCACCCTGTGTGGAAATAAATGAACTAATTGAACCGTCAAATGATTAGTTACTAAAACGTCCGTTAATATAGTAAATGAAGTAAACAGCATACACTTCATCCGCCTCTCAAGAAAACGAACAACCAAACTGACATGCAACAAACCAACTTATCAATTGAACATACGGGAAGGCAAACATAAACCAGAGTTTATGCTCGCGTTCTTTTTTTTTTTTGTTATTCCTCTTTTTTCATTTAAACCAAAAATAAGTTTTTTTGTTTTTAAATTTCCGATATTGTTTGTATTTGCGCTCAAAAGTAAGCTTCGATGCGGCAGCGCAAGTCCCAGATATAAATATTATTCTGCGAAAACACAACTTTGAAATCATATTTTCAACACTACACCTCGCCTCAAAGAGAGAAGAAAAAAAACACACCCTCATACGCCATTTTATAGTTCACTCGCATGCATGGTGACGCCTGGTAGGTGCACCCGAAGGAATCTTAAGGTGACACCTCGCATTCCCTGCCTATGATTATTTAAACCGCTTGATTAGCGCTTTGATGAGAAGTGTCAATATCCTGTGGTTGGTGGTTGGATCAGCCTCCTCTGTGTAACGTTCGGCTATAAATATGTTTCCAAAGCACTATTGTCACGAATGGCAAATGATAAGGCGGCGAATAACTGAAGAACCTAAGCGTTTAATCGGAAGAACTTATGCCCAAAACAAAATAGAGGACGGCTAGCGTCGCAGGCGTCGATGTCGGCGAAACCGAGCGCTGGGGCGAGACTCAGACCGGCTTGCCACGTGGAGCACCTTTTGTAGACGCTTGGGTTTCTGGAACATTCGGCCTGGAACGTTCGGCGCGTAGAACATTCGTAACCCGATCAGACGAGAAGGTTCTAGAACTTATGAGAACGCCAAGTTGAAAGAATAAATAAAAGAACATTCCGCACTCCGGAATCGAACCTAGTTCCTCCAGGCGACAGCCAAGCACGGTAACCATTCTGCCACGCACGCTTTTTTTTTTCCTTACTCAGCGCGTTTTAACAAGTTTGCACTAAAACCCCCAACCGATTTTTTCGGGCAGCTCTACATTTGAAATTATTTTATCTTACACAGACTCTCTCACGTATCTGCCCACCCGGGCCGTGTCTGGCTCTACTCATATACACTCCAGACTTGTGTAATCAAGTCAATGAAAAACAGTCGTGCGGATTCCGGGGCTCTTTCGCATGCCTCACAGACATACAAGACTTCCACAGACTGAAGAGCGCAAGAATCCTAATAATGTCATATGGAACAACAGAATAAGGCTTAGCAGGAATGAATTGTATTGTATACGACATTATTAATAATTCCTTTTCTAAGGTTCTTTTCAAAACGCCCCAAAGAAAAATGGCATCCCAGCAGTACAAGAAGGCATGCTCCATTGCTTAGAGTTCCTTACGCAGTGGGCAGGGTACCCTACCAGGCACGATTAAACTCATTTATCCCAGCCACAGCTTCACAGGCAAAGTTTCGCTGTGCAACCGAAAGAACAACGATTTGGCTGCTGGAGGTATGGCCATTCTTTAACGCGAGCCAAGGCGTCCTGCTCTCGTTTATCTTCGAAATACTTCAGATACAGCGGTACATAAAGAAAGGTTGCCAAGCAGGTCGCGATAAAACTTTCTTCGGGTGACCGAAGCCAAATATTCGTAAGAATATCTTATACACTTAAAAACTTAAAAGCTTCAATAACCTCTTCGACAAATCGAACCATCTTTGCAGGGGGCCGATGTCCGAAGATACAATGAAAGACGGGATGAAGCTTGTTAGCATTGTTTGAAACATAACCTGCAGACACAGGTGCCGCTGATCTCGCAAATAAAGAAAACGTGAAACAAGTTGTCGGATAAACAGGTGTGATAACCTAAGTCCTCCTTCGAAAGGACGCAGAAAAGATTATTTCTTTACATCGGCTCCCCTGCACTTATCTAAGTAAACAAAGCAAACACCCTATGCATCTTTTGAATGCAACTGAGCGTGCAGTATAATACCTGTAACACGTACAAAAGTTTTGCGAACAAAAACTATTACACAGTAGCTCTTATAAAATTGACGTGTTTCGACCACCCTATTTATCCGCACGTTCTTTAGATCATTAGTAATACCATCCCAATATGGCTTGCTTTTCTTCAAGTGATCTAGCGGAGCTCGCAGGTACTTGTTTGGAGAGCCGCTCCACTAGAATGCCCTCAAAAAGTTGTCGTTGTGTCGCAGTCCCGCCACCACACGCTAAGACACTTCTCCTTATTGATCTTGGCTCTTGCGAAATCATGGAACTTTTTACATAACTCAAAAGCTTTAGTGACACTGATTTTATCTTTACAAAACACAGCAATATTGCCGGCGTATGCGACAACTTTTACTTTTGCACTACCCATCGTAAACGCCTCCATGGGATCGTTCTCTTTAATGCTCAAACATAACGGCTGAAGATAAAAACTAAACAAAAATGGTAACATGGGGCAACTTTGCTGCACAGAAGAACATACATTTATATTTTCAGTAACAAAGTTAATTACAACCAATCGTGTGGTGCATTCAGTGTACGTCATCTTAACGCCTTCAGAAATAACTTTCCCAACATTAGCTTTAGAAAAAATATGCAATAGTGTACCATGACACACTCTGTCAAAAGCCTTCTCCGGATCAATTTCTATCATTGCAACCTGACCTCCCCCGGAATTGGCACTTTCGATAATGGTTCGAGCTACATGAATGTTTGTCTGGATAGTTCTGTATTTAAACCCACAACTCTGGTGTTCCCCCACCCGATCAGTCACTACGTGTTGGATTCGTCTAGACAAAATCCTTCCAAATATTTTGTAATCAACATTACTCAACGCTATCGGGCGGAAGCCCGACGGCTGTCTTCTTTTAAGAGCGTCATTTGATTTCGGGTATTAGTATCGTGTGCGACTGTAAGAACGAAGGTGGTAACGCCTAGAGTTCATAAGCTTCTCGTACAACTTCAAGGTAAAAAGGACAAAGCTGGGTGCGGAAGTGCTGATAGAACTCTGCGCAGAGACCGCAAAAAACCAAGCGTTTTGTAGGTGGCCAGTCCCTCGATAGCTCCAGCGATCTTTCATTGTGATGGGTTCTTCCATCCACTCTTTCGCTTCTTTCGAGAGTTCTGGTGCTGTCCGAAGCAGATCATTGATGGCCATGATGTTTTTGGGCATGTCCTTGCCTCCAAACAGTTCGACATAGTAGGCGACAAAGAACTTTTAATGTCATCTTTGTCAGAGCCGACAACACCGTTTCGGTCCACAGACGTTATCTCTCTTGCAAGCGCAAATTTCCGTTCATCAGTCCAGATCACGCTTTGTGGGCTGTTCCTCCAGAAGAAACTTTTCAGCCTTCGCCCTCACAACCGTTCCATGATACCGTTTATCTTGAAAGATCTGAAATTTAGCTTTTACTTCATTTATGGTTTTGCCCAGTCCACCCGGATCACCGCTCTCGTCTTTGAGCAAGTTGTGTCAGTATTGCTGCATCACTTTTTCTTCCTTCCTTGAATTAAAGTTTAAAATAGACGACCTTTCCATTGCTAATGCTCTCATTCTTGCTTAAAGCCTCCCATTTTCTATGTAACTTAAGCCCCTACTCGCAGTTATTTTCTTTAAAATGCTTATTACTCCTTTTGTAAACATTTCATCGTTAAGCAGGATGACATTAAGTTTCCAGAGTTGTGAATTAAACTTACGCCTTGATTTTTCTTCTTCCCCACCATTGCAGTTACTAGACAATGATCATTGAAAGGAATCGGTTTGACAGAGTATTCCATGGTGTATGGGGCAATTTCTGTAAACACATAGATCCTGTCTAAACGTGC